>JAMBLF010001150.1:0-133015 GCA_030578115.1 Leucoptera coffeella | reverse complement strand
ACACTCGTGCAAAATACAAGAAACTAATCAGAAAATGCAAGAGAAATAGCTGGCGTCATTTCTGCAGTAACATTGAAACGACTGACCAAGCCAGGAGAATAACCAAGGTTCTTAAGAAGGAGTCGCCTAGAAGACCGGAAAGGCTTAACCAGATGGTACCTACACCGAAACGGATCTAGAGACCTGCTCTCTCTTGCTCGGTGTGCACTTTCCAGGAAGCATTCGTGCTAGCGTGGGAAGTAATGATGATGCACCGGGTTTTCAACCAAATGAAAACGACTGGGACGCGGCAAAATCCATAATAACCGCTGAAGCAGTTCTTGCAGCAATCGACAGCTTCCACCCATTTAAATCACCTGGCTTCGATGGTGTTTTTCTCGGACTGATGCGTTGGTGCTCTGGCCACCTCTGTGGCCATCTCATTTCATCTACACGGGCTGCCTGGCGTTTCGTTACACACCAAGGCAATGGAAGGAAGTCAAAATAATATTCATACCGAAACCGGACAAAAGTGACTACTCACAAGCAAAGTCCTTCAGGCCGATAAGTCTTACCTCGTTTCTTCTAAAGGCACTGAAGAGGATTTGCGACAAACACATAAGAAACACAACACTAAAAGTGCACCACTACACAAAAATTAACATGCGTACACTCAAGGCAAATCAACGGACTCAGCATTACACACTGTAATTGCGCGCATGGAGCAGACCATCCACTACAAACAGTCTACGCTGGGATGCTTCATCGACATTGAGGGAGCATTCGACACAACGAGCTTTGTGAGCATAGCAAGGGCCCTAGAGGTGCGTGGCGTTGAGCCAGCCCTCGCTGATTAGATGGACGATATGCTGTGTCACCGTGACTGTGGGGGGGGGGGGGGGGCGCTGTGCGTGCTCAGGTTGTGCAGGGCTGCCCTAAGGGAGGTGTGCTTTCGCCACTTCTCTGGAATCTGGTGGCTGATGGGTGATGGCTCATCACGGAGCTGAGTCACAGGTTCTTCTTCACCGTGGGCTATGCTGATGACATTGCCATTCTCCTGAGCGGGCCTGTTTAGAGCACATTGTGCGACAGGATGGGTATGGCGCTCAGGACGGTCGAGGATTGGTGTAGAAATAACGGACTGTCTGTGAATCCGTCAAAGACCGAACTTGTGTTGTTCACCAAGAGGAGGCAGAGGGCGCCACTAAAGCTGCCACGGCTGTTCCGCGAGCGCCTGTCCCTGGCAACAGAGGTGAAATACTTGGGGATAATTCTTGATGACAACTCTTACGCTGGAACAAGCATTTGGACAAGAAGCTCGCAAGGGCCTGCGGGCTCTTCTTCCAGTGCAAACGGCTTATAGGCAAAACATGGGGCCTCAAACCTGAAATTACCAAGTGGATGTACACGACGCTGATCCGGCCCGTAGTGGTTTATGCTTCAGTCGCCTGGTGGCAAAGAACTGAATTGTCCACGGTGCTACAGAAACTTCAAAGATTCCAGAGAATCGCTACAATAACCGGATACATGAGGACGACTCCATCGGCTGCCCTTGAGGTCCTGGTGGACTTAGCGCCCTTGGATCTGTACATTCAGCAAGAAGCTGCTATGGCTGCAATTAGAATCGATAACTCGGGCCACTGGGCTCGCAGCGACTGTCCTCACACTAGGATACTAAAAAGGGCCCTGGCAAGGGAACCGCTGTTGGGGGCATCGTGTGACAGAATCACTGTCGTGTGGGCAATGCAAAAAAACTACAGCATCAACATGCAGGAAGATGGAGATCGAGCGGACACCAAGTACGTCCGTATATACACGGATGGCTCCAAGACCCATAATGGCACTGGAGCGGGTATATACTCAATAGATCTCAACATAAATATATCACTGTCTCTGGGGGTCCACAGCTCCATATTCCAATGTGAATGTGTGGCAATTATCGAGGCGGCGGTCGCCGTTCTGCGACGTGGACTCAAGGGATACCACATAAAGGTGGTCTCGGACAGCGCTTCCGTTTAGATGGCGCTGTCCAGTACGACAATAACATCAAAGCTAATACACGAGTGTCATCTCCAGCTCACCAGGGTGTTGTTATAGATTAAAATAATATATAAGTTTTGCTCGCGTAAGCCTCCTCATACCGCGTCGTTTTAAGTGCTGACTTTGCAGCCAACGTTTCATTATTACTATCGTGCGTTCATATCGGAGTTCTCTTCCAACCATCAAATGGTTAAGACGGTTCGCTAACAATACCTTGTATTCGGCTTAGGGAAAATAAAAAGTGTTTTTTTTAAAAAGACATTTCATTTCGTCCGCACAACATTGGTGGCAGCGGTGGGATACCGTTCTTGAGGCATATCGTATATATGCCCACCGGTATTCCGAACAAAGCGCGAACGAAATTCGGTGTGCTTGTAAGCCGTGAGGAGCCGTACCTCACGCCAGTGCCGTACTTCCCGAGGAAGCTCGTCAGTCGTGACACAGGCCGTGTCACGCCAGCCCTCGACCAGCCGAGCGTAGCAGCCGTCGCAGACGTCGTTGCAGAGAGAGCCCTGCAACCCCGAGAACCGACGTCGTCCTCTGCTGTCCAGCAGAAACCCGGTAACAACATCAGGACTAAAGTGATGTAGTTTCTACTGTAAGTGAATCTTTTCTTATTTTGTGGGAGAACGAAGCACCTAAACATCTTTAAAGAGGATTTTCTACTGAGATTTTATATTTTATCGTTACTTTTTTAGTTTTTTTTTAGTTTTTGTGACTAGCTTTGATTTAAACCCTTTTTAAAATGGCTCCTAAAAAGGACATAAAGAATGATGAGTTCACAGACGCAGAGGAGGTCGAGACAAAGAAGTTGTCTCTCAACCTCCTTACTAAATTTATAAAACCCTATAATGGGGATAGGGCGTCTCTTCCCGCGTTTCTCACAAATTGTGAGAACGCCATAGAACTGGCAGAAGATAGCCAGTTGAGCTTCTTATGCAAGTACATAATTTCACAATTAGAGGGAAAAGCTCAGTTAGCTTGCTCCCTACGGAGATTCGACAAATGGTCAGATTTAAAGAATTTTCTTAAAACAAATTTCGGGGAGAAAAAGCACTCCACCCACTTACTTCTAGAACTTCAGAACTGTAAACAGTTCTCGACCGAAGAGGTCATTCAATTTTCATTGCGGATAGAGGCTTGCCTAACAAGACTCCTATCCGACATTCAATTTTCGGGATGTTCGGAGGCCGAGAAGCCTGGCAGAATAGCTGCCATGGAGGATCTGGCACTCAACACCTTCCTCCTAGGGTTAAACCCTAATTTTTCTCATATAGTCCGATGTAGAAACCCCAATACGTTGAGTGAGGCTATCACTCACGCTATTGAAGAGGAAAAGCTCTTCAACCTCACGAAGGTATCGAGGCCTTCGAAGGTATGCAACCGTTGCGAAAGGCAAGGGCATACATCCAATGAATGCTTTAAGCATAAATCAAAATTTTATCCAATTAATTTTCAGTCCAATTACAGGGCTAATAATTCTAGGCCTAATAACTATTCTTACAATAATCCTAATTCTTATAACAATAATTCTAATGCTAATACCAAATTTTGTAAGTATTGTAAGAATCCGGGGCATACGATACAAGAATGCCGAAAGTTGGAGTTTAAGAATAAGTCTAATCCCCAACAAGCACAGCGAGCACCTTATCAGGTGAAACCTGAGCCTCGCGTGTCTGCACCCGTACAACACGTTGTATGCAAGTCCGCCACAGAGCAGACTTTAAATTAGATGACGCTCCTGTTGTGTGTCGCCCGGGGGCGTATACAGAACTAAAGGACACACTTAGAGATGATCCTAATTTTTCTAATTTCTCTGATTTTTCTAAGTTCTCTGATTTTTCTAATTTTTCATCTCAACCAAAGTTGTTGAGTTCGTCCCAGTCAAAAGACTTGAGACAACCCTCTGAGTTCACTGAGTTTATTACATCTCAACCCCAGCAGTTGAGTTTCGATTCTAAATTGAATCAATTTTCTAAGTTTAACACTTATAATGACGTCAAGTCTAAACCTATTAAGGAGCCTGTGGTCTGTACAGATGCTCCGAAGGTCATTCATTCTGTTCCTATTTTTGAAACGAAAAGTTTGTTACGTATTTCTTTACCACATTTATATATTAATGCACCGCAACATTGTTCCGCACCTTTGTGCTTTTTAATTGACACGGGCGCTTCCGTAAGCGTCATGAAAATTACATGTTTCGATACTTTACCGAAACTTTCTAAGGAGATCATTAAATTGAAAGGTATCAATGACTCTGAATCCTTTTGCGAGACTCTTGGCTCGTTTAATTTAAATTTTTGTATACAGAATAGTAATTATTCTTTTAAATTTCACGTCATAAACGATGATATTAACCTTAATTATGATGGCATGATAGGGTCAGATTTTATGAGATTTTTCAATTGCACACTTGATTTCAATTCAAGTGAACTGTATTTACATGATCATATTTTTAAAATAAAGTACACGCAACCTACATACATTATTCCCGCACGTTCAGAAGCCGTGATAGAATGTAACTTAACTAATGCTGACAAAGATTTACAACGGCTATTTCCACGAAAGGAAGGGCTGATACTCGATCACACGATTTGTGATGGTGTTTACGTATCAAATTGCATCGCCACTATTAAACAAAACAAGCGTGTGAACGTCTCAATTTTGAATACCACTGAAACACCAGTAAAGATAGATAATTATTCCGTGTACTTAAGTCCTATTGATTACGATAATTTTTCATTTCCGATAAATAATACTTACATTTATTCCAACCTTTCTCGTAGAGAGAAAGTTTTAAAACTCGTTCGTCATGAGCATCATAATCCAGAAGAGAAGAAGGCTCTTTTGGATTGCTGCGCAGATTACGCTGACATATTTCATCTCGAAGGCGAACCATTAACACACACTCATGCATTGAAACATAACATTAACACGGGAGACGCGGCTCCCATCCACGTCAAATCATATAGATTTCCGGAATGCCACAAGGAGGAAGTTGATAAACAAATCAACTCCATGTTAGAACAAGGCATTATTCAAAATTCAATCTCCCCATGGTCCGCCCCTGTGTGGATCGTTCCTAAGAAGGCAGATGCCTCTGGGAAAAAGAAATGGCGTATAGTCATTGACTATCGCAAACTGAATGACGTAACAGTGGCCGAAATCTTCCCAATTCCATTGATTAGTGATATTTTGGATCAATTAGGCAAAGCTAAATATTTTTCCACACTTGACCTTGCTTCCGGTTTTCACCAAGTATTAGTCGATCCTTCAGATATTCAGAAAACCGCTTTTACAATTGTTAATACTAATGCTTCAACAGGGCACTACGAATTTACACGAATGCCTTTCGGACTTAGGAATAGTCCGCACACATTCCAACGTCTTATGACGATGGTTCTTACGGGATTACAAGGATTACATTGCTATGTTTATTTAGATGACTGTATAGTCTATTCATATGACCTCCCTAGTCATATGGAAAAATTACGTTTAATTTTTGATCGTTTTCGTAAATTTAACCTCAAGTTACAACCCGACAAGTGCGAGTTTTTACGTCGTGAAGTTTCTTATTTAGGACATGTCATAACCGACCAAGGGGTCCAACCAAACCCAGATAAGGTGAAGACTATTACCAATTTTCCGATTCCACGTAATGTTAAAGATATAAAGTCATTTTTAGGACTAGTTGGTTATTATCGTAGATTTATTCCAAATTTCTCCCAAATTACGAAACCTCTTACTAGTTTATTAAAGAAAAACATTACTTTCGTTTGGAATCCTGAACAGGACCAAGCATTTAATTTATTAAAAGAAAAACTAACTACTGCACCTTTATTGCAGTATCCTAATTTTGAACAATCTTTTATTTTAACTACGGATGCTTCTAATTACGCCATAGGCGCTATCTTATCTCAAGGCGATATCGGCAAAGATAAGCCCATCGCTTACGCATCTCGAACCTTAAACAAGGCGGAATGCAATTATTCCACTACGGAACGCGAAATGTTAGCTATTATTTTTGGCGTTAAATCCTTTAGACCATATCTTTATGGTCGAAAGTTCACCATAGTTACTGATCATCAACCCTTAAGGTATATTTTTAATGTTAAAGATCCAAGTTCACGCCTAATTCGATGGCGTTTGAAGCTCGAAGAATACGAGTACGACATTGTTTATAAACAAGGCAGACTGAATTCAAATGCTGACGCATTATCTAGATATCCTATTCACGTTACGACACGTTCGAATCGTAATCAGGACACGAGTCCTTACTCTGAATCTTATGAAACATATTTCAAATATCAATTTACTAACACTTTAACTACACTTAATACACAAATTGAGGAACACTCACAGAGTATTCATACTACTAAATTCGATTTCATTGCTATACCTACTTCTCTAGATTTTGACGAGAGTATGCCAAATGTTAACCAAATTTTATCCAATTTATCTAACTCTGAATCTTTACTTAATAATGAACGTGAACCTTTTACTATTCTACCTTATGTAGATGGTAATAAAACTTATTTCTTTTTGTTTACAAAGACTCATCATTTCGAGGAAAGTAATTATAAAACTATTTTTAATTTACTAATGAATTTACGAGATCTAATTTTAACTAATAACCCCTCTCTTACTGATCTCGCTATCACTGACTTTATTGAACCTTTTTCTAAGTTCGTTTATACTAAAGTACATAATATGATACGTTACATATTTCATAACACTAAAGTTAAGATACATATATACAAAAACAGTTTAAGATATCCTACTCCTGCGGAAGTACCGCAGATATTAAAGGACAATCATGATTCTCCAATTGCCGGACACCCAGGTGTCAAACGTATGTTAAATAGAATTAAAGAATCTTTTTATTGGAAATCTATGTCAACCGACATAGAAAATTATGTTAAAAACTGTAAGCTCTGTCAGGTCAATAAACCTTACAGGCAAAAGAATAAATCACCTATGATTATTACTACTACGAGCACCAAACCCTTTGAACGACTAGCACTTGATGTAGTCGGACCTTTACCGAATTCCGGTAATCAACAGTTTAAGTATATGCTTACAATGCAAGATGACCTAACTAAATTTACATGCGCTTATCCCATGGTATGTGCAACAAGCGAAGAAATTGCTTCTAATTTAATACATTTCATGTCTCTTTTCGGTTTCCCAAAGACAATTTTGACAGACTTAGGTACATGTTTTACATCGGAATTATTTCAACATGTGACCAAAATTTGTAAGATTAAGAATCTTTTTACCACTCCGTATCATCCACAAACAAATGGCGCGTTAGAACGTAGTCATTCCACTCTAAAAGAGTATCTAAAATCTTATGTTAATGAGAATCAAAATGATTGGCATAAATTCTTATTTACAGCTATTTTAGCTTATAACACTACTCCACACAGCACTACTCAGTTCACACCTTATGAACTCTTATACGGTTATAAACCATCTATACCATCTTCATTATACGATTCTGGTTCGGATAACACTTATCCAGAATATATTAAGTATTTACAGTATCGCATGAAGTATTGTCGCGATAAGGCAATACAAAATATTAATAATAGTAAGGAAAATTCCAAAGCCTGTTATGATAGATCCACACGTCGGATCGAATATAAATCGGGACAATTAGTTTACTTGAAATGTCATCATAAACAAGGTAAATCCCTTGCGCCTGTTTGGAAAGGCCCTTATAAGATTATCAAAGTTTTTAACAATAACCATAACGTTATTTTAGCTATTGGACGTAAACACGTGAAATATCATTTTGACCAAATTAAACCTGCCAATTGTTCTCCGCATTAATTCTAAAATATTTTAATTAAGTTGATATATACTATAAGTAAGTACAAACTATCTTCTATTCTCTATTTTTCCAGATTCTTATTTCTTCTGGGCAACACGTTTGCCGAAAATGTTATAATAACTCCGGTTATTCATAGTCCCGGAATCCATTTTGAACCATATACACGAATTAGATTTCACAACGATTTTTGGAAAATTATAACATTTATTGACACGATCTCTTTTGAACCCCATTTGGACAATATTGAGCAAATTTTGTATAAAACTTACGATTTATGCGTTAAAGCGAATGTTAGTAATTTTATTGAATGTAAGGATATATTAAGTCCCATTAAGATTTTGCTAAAATCTAACTATCAAAAATGTAACTCTTTGTCGCACATAATGTCGACTAATTCCCCAATTAGGGTAAGACGTTCCCTCGAATTCGGAGGAGAAGTGCTTAAATTCTTTTTTGGAACATTAGATGCAGACGATGCGCGCAAATATGATGCCGCATTGGAAAACACTCAGAAAACTGAGACTGAAATCTTTCACTTAATGAAAGACAATATTCAAGTAGTTAAATCTACAATTAATAATTTCAATTCTACTATTTACAAGTTGAATAAAAACGAAATTAAATTAAATGCTCAATTAAATCAAATTAACGAAATTTTGTCCCAAACAACTAAAAATAATGATCAATTATTATATATGTCTCGTATAAACAGTCTCCTGAATATTGTAGAGGCTTCTCTATTTACTATTTCTAACCTCTTGGACACTACTCTGAATTCTATTCTCTTTTCTAAGTCTAATATTCTACACCCTTCTATCATAAGTCCTTCTAGTTTATATTTAGAACTATCTAAGCATAGTAATTTACTGAATAGTCGTCTCGATTTCCCTGTCGTTTTGAATATCGATAATATACATAACTTAATGGATATCTCAAAGCTGGTCTCCTATTTTTATAATAAGAAAATTGTATTTGTTTTACAAATTCCATTAGTTTATCCAGAATTATATACTGTGTATAAGAATATACCTTTACCAATTCCTCATGATCAAAATAAACCAAATACCTTTTCTTTGGTTCAACCTTCTAAATCTTATATAGCATTAACAGAGGATAGACTCCAATACGCATTATTAGATAATTTACAAGATTGTCAAAAGATTTATAGTAATTATTCTATTTGTCCTCAATTAAATTCTTATTCTACTATTAACAACCCTTGTTGTGAAAGTAAACTTATTTGTGATGTAATATTGTCTATGCCAAAAGAATGTAACACTAAATTACTATTTGGAAATATTGATATTTGGCAGAAACTGCTTAATAACAGATGGATTTTTGTTCAATCTTCTCCTACTAAATTAACAGTGAAATGTGATAACAACATTATTACAGATTACTCTATACATGCCACAGGCATTTTAACCCTAAATGAAAATTGTATTGGTTATGCAAAAACCACACAGATAATTCCAAGCTCTACTAAAAATGTATTAATGTCTAGTAACTTTGAAAGTGATTTTGATATAATTGAAGATGATTGTTGTCGAAAAGAAAAATTTAATCATACTATTCCATATTTAGCTCCTATAACGTTATCGAACATCGATTTAGAATCTTTACAATTCGCAAAATATGATTTACACAATTTAGAAAAAGAAATAAATAATGCTGAAAGTAATTCGCATTTTATAAGATACGGAACTTATTATTCTTATACAACATATACTATTGTAATACTTATTTTGGCATATATTGCTTTCAAACTATATAAGTACTTTAAAAGATGTGATTCTTCTAATTGTTGTATTGCGATATACAATCAGTGTTATAATAAAAAGCTTTCCAGGGAAAATCATAAGGTCTCTATTGAATTACATGAGATAACAGATGATTCTGATTCGACTTCCAGTAAAGTAGATTTTAGAAATTTAAGTAATCATTAATGTTGATGTTTGTTTACGTATTTTTATGATGCTGAAGTTTTTGTTAAATTTCAATGTTTTATTTTAGACTAATTACTAATGTTTGTAAAACCGTTTTAACTATTTGAGATTTTCTGATTTCGAATTTTAACTTCTATTTTTGTTTTGATTTCGCTTCACCCTCTTAAAGGGATAAAGCTCAATTTTATAGGGGGGGCTGTTATAGATTAAAATAATATATAAGTTTTGCTCGCGTAAGCCTCCTCATACCGCGTCGTTTTAAGTGCTGACTTTGCAGCCAACGTTTCATTATTACTATCGTGCGTTCATATCGGAGTTCTCTTCCAACCATCAAATGGTTAAGACGGTTCGCTAACAATACCTTGTATTCGGCTTAGGGAAAATAAAAAGTGTTTTTTTTAAAAAGACATTTCATTTCGTCCGCACAACAGTGTCCATTATTAATAGTGTGACACTGCAGTGGATTAGAGGACATAGTGGATCACTTGGAACGTCGCAGCGGTTGACCTCAAGAAGGTCGCTGGTAGTGGCTGGAAGAGGGCCACGAACGATCGTGTTTTGTGGCGTACTCTTGGGGAGGCCTACGTCCAGCATTTTGTGCCCAGTAGACCCGTATAGGCTGATTGATTGATGTTAGTCAGCATTTAAGAAGACTGTGCCACCCCACTTCAACAACAAGGTACAGATTTAACTTTAACATTACTCATTCATCTAAGATGCCTTTTATAAAATTATCTTTTTTTATTTTGTTGTTTTTTTAATGTTTTATTTATTTTTCTTCTGGCATATAGGTAATTAATTACTTCTGGCTTATTTTTACAAATCAAATACAATATATGACAAATGAAGTTTAAGAAACAAAATAAAACTAAATATGTACAAATTAACTCATAAAAAAAGTAAATAGTTACACAGCACTACTATAGTGTATTCGCGTTAAGAATATAGTGACGTCATGATAATCAGAGGTTAAACTGGCCAATGAGACGTGAGTAAATGAGAAAACAAGTCACATTGACCAATCGCAGACATTCGTTGTCACGTCTCATTGGTCAAATCGTTTGGGTAATGATGACGTCACTATTTTCTTAACGCGAATACACTATAGTGTCCCGAATTTAGCACCCAGAAGCAAGAGCCCCCAGCACACTAGCAGCGTTACCCCGCTGGATAGCCAACGACAATCCTCTGGGCCAAAAACTCCCCGGAACGTCTATGAATTAAAATAATATTTATAAACCTAAAACTGCTGTATTACATTTGTATACAGTGAAGTTTGTTCATTCGTTTTTAATTCTACTGTAATACAATTTTCATTTATTATATACAATAAAGCAAGAAATTAAAACTATAAACCTAAAGTAGAAATAAATAAATTACATAGAAAATATCTTTATAATCATCGCTGTCAGAGGGTGGTAGGGTTCTGTTGTGCGGACTAAATAAAAGGCTTTTTAAAAAAATTTCCCTAAGCCGTAATACAAAGGATAGTATTATTAGCGAACCGTCTCAACCATTTGCTGGTTGGAAGAGAACTGAGTGATGCCAATAAAGTAATCGACAACGCCTTGTCAGCAAAATGTTTTCTTTTTCTTTAACCGACCAGTCATGAAGAGGCCAACGCGTGCGAAAACGAAAAAAGTGTTATATCACTCCATAACAGTTCCCAAGACACTGATAGCATTCCCCCTCTGAATAGCTATGCTAATTCTCTGAGAGAAGAATGCTCCAGTGGGATCCTTATTTTCTCGAACCTTCTCCTTTTTCTTCAAGAGGAGAATTGATTTAGTTTGTGTCAGAAAAAAAATTCACACCAATTTTAGCCTCAAGTTTTGTATCTTCCTTGGTCCTAAAGTTTATAACTTGGTAAGTAAGCACATCACACTGTATAATTTAAATCGATATGAATGTAAGCGGTCAGAATTAAATGGTTACAATCTCTTACCTACGATCAAACTGAACAACTAATTAAGCCCTTCGCCTAATATAAATTTTCTTTTTTAAATATAGATCGATTGTTAAATATAGATAGTTGTTGATTTAACATATTTACTGTAGTTGCTCTAAATTTTACACGTCAACCACCTACAGTTAGTGTATTTGGAAGCCTACCCACCCTAAGCCACAGGGCTTTGCCCTTTTTTAGGGGGTATGCAAATGTATTGTATTGTGTGCTCATTTTTTGTAATAAACGTTTTATTTTATTAATTATGTGAGACCGGGTCAAATCACGATAAATTTATAAAGATATGTGATTACCTTTATTTTGCCCGACGTTTCGACCCAGTTGCATAGGCCGTGGTCGCGGGAAGACTAGCTAGCAAGCTAGACTAGCGGGAAGTCCGTCTCAGCTAAAATGTCTGTCTACCCTCACAATTGGAATTTTTGTTAATTCATAGCACGACACACTACACTCACACTATCCGAAGACACATCCGCAGTTACGTTTTATTATTATTATTAAATTAGTAAACGTTTTATTATTATTATTATTCCTTTTTCTCCATTCTAGTGAATCCACACTCTTGTACGACCCGGATGAATCTCCGCCGACCTCTCGTTTGAGGGTGGCGTTGTATATGGCCCTCACAATGATACGGATGTGGTTTGGCAACCTAGTAACACCTCACTGGTGGAGCGATCTGTGGCTTACTGAGGGATTTGCCATGTATCTGGCGCCCATTATAATTGCTAATGTAAGTTGAAGGGAGTTTTTATTATGTGTAATTTTGGTATGATATACATAGATAAATAACATAAAGGGATTTGCCATGTATCTGGCGCCCATTATAATAGCTAATGTAAGTTGAAAGATTTTATTAGGTGTAATTTTGGTATGATATACATAGATAACATGAAAGGGCTTGTGAAAGGTGACATGGCTTGCTACCTGTCACATTGAGTACTGACTATCTGGTTAACACGTAGGTTCGAGGAATTACTACCTTCGCAATTGCGGAGATGGATACCTGAACCTCTGACTATCTCGCAAGAGTTAATGGTCATGAACACGTGATGTTTGACATAACATAATAGGTGTAATTTTGGTATGATATACATATATACATAGACTTCGCTGTAATATCACCTTACCACTCAATATCACCTCCGTCATCGAAAATTAGCCTTCGAAATTTCGGAGATGGGCACTCAAGCCTCTGACTAACCCGCCATAATAAAAAAGACACCTATCTCCGAAATTTCGAAGGTATGTTAGGTATGGCCACTCAAAGACCAATGTTCATATTTAATTTTGCGTAATATGTATAACGATAAATAATAAGTAAGAACTTACAATGTATAGCGTACTAAGTATCACGATAAATAATAAGTAATAACTTCAATAAAATGCACATTAAGTTATACCAAAAACTGAGCTTTTATTATATTTGTTATAATTACCTCAGAAGATATCATAATCGTGGTCTCGCTTGAAAGAAAGAACATACATATAATCAAGGCCTTTATTCCTTGCGGAGTGATCAGAGGTTAGCGTACTTATTGAAGCTCTAAAATATATCACGTTTCTTCAATCACAATCAACAACTTATATCGTGACGACCTCCGTGGCGCGATCAGTTAGACGCCTGAACGCTAATCGTAAGGTCCCAGGTTCGATTCCCGGTGGAGGCAGAGTTAACAACTACGCTTTTCTTCTGATTTCCAGTCTGGTCGTTGATTATATATGCTATATATGTATTTATCTATATTTAAAAGTATATATTTCTTAAATATACGTTGACTAGTACCCTTAACACAAGTCTTAAATGTACTTACCAAGGGGGTAGTTCAATTGGTGTAATAACGGTACAATATATTATTATTATATGAATCAGATTGACAGTCGATCATCGTATTAAATTTGATAAGAAATTGAAACTCTAACTAACTACCGGCTCCCTTTCCCAAACTTTTACTATTCCAGGTAGAACCTAATCTAGGGGTGAAAAACGACGTGGTAGTCGCATCCACCTACAAAGCCTACAAGGTAGACGAACAACTACCTCTGCAGCCTGTGTCGAAAGTAGGCCTAAACACTCCTGAAGAAATTTACGCGAATTTCAACGGGATAACCGTCCATAAATCGGCTGCTATATTGAAGATGATGCATCATTTTGTCGGAGACAAAGTGTTTAAGAGAGGGTTGCATGAGTATTTGGAGAGAAAGTAAGTATATTTATCTGTATTATATATATATATATATAATAAAAACAGTACCGTTACTAAAAAAGATATATTAGTAAGCATTAAAATAACAATATTTTTAATCGAAAATAGGTTGTATATTTTTAATGTAATTAATTGCTTGACTGTATTTTTTAAGTTTTTCGTAATCAAATTGTTTACTTTTAAATGTAATTGCTTGGCTGTATTTTTTAAGTTTTTGTAGATCTATGTGATCTGTCGAACTATGGCTGTCATTTTTTCTTTCATCCCCTCAACGCTTATTTTAACCTAATTTCCATAACGCGGCTTTTTAAGACACATTATATTTTTATTAGTAAAAACAAGGTGGTCATCCGTGATCTCTGCCTACCGCTCTACAGGGTATCGGTGATCTGTATGTATGTCATTCACCTAACCATTCGTTGAATTCCATAATCTTCGAGTTTCTACGTCAACTCCTACATACTTATCACCTACAAAAAAAATTAAACCTACCCTATAATACAGTATCACTACATAGTATAAAACAAAGTCGCTATCTCTATCCCTATGTCCCTTTGTATGCTTAAATCATTGAAACTACGCAACGGATTTTGATGCGGTTTTTTTTAACAGATAGAGTGATTCAAGAGAAAGGTTTATATGTATAATAACATCCATCAAATAGTGGAGTAGGCTATATATTTTATACCAAACCGGAGCGGCTCGCTAGTTCCTTACAAAACTCATACCATATAATTCCATCCCCAGAATGTTCGGTTCAGCCTACCCATACGACCTGTACCAAACCCTGGAAAAGGCAGCATTTGACCTAAACGCCCTGGACTACACCCAGTCAGTGACCCAGGTCATCAGCCCCTGGATTGAGAGGCCTGGTCATCCATTGCTGACTGCTTACGTGGACAGGGAGAAAGGAAGAGTCTACTTGACTCAGGTGGGTGGCTGAAAGGGTGAGAGTTGAGGTCTTTTGTGGAAAAAAGTAAAACTCAAATTATACGAAGAATAAATGAAATGAAATGCTTTTTATTTAACATGAGGATCATAAAATCAGTTATTTAAAGTAAAAAAAAACATTTTCACATGAAAAATTGACATTAAAATAGGTAATTTATAATAAAATTAAAATAAATTTAATTAAACTAAGTCACTACTACTAAATGTCAAAGCAATCATAATAATAATGCAGTATAGTATTTTTATATCTGTGGTAATGCTTATAGCCATCAGTGCTAGTCTGGGACGTAAAAATAATGCTAATTAGCTGCCGTTCTTTCCGACTTATCGTAGGAGTTGACTAAGAGTCTCAGTGTGTATGGAATCTATTGGACGATAGGCTAGCTACCTGTCACCAATGGTCCATGTGACATCATTTCATCAGAATCCCACATCCATCCATCCATTCCATCATCCAACCGTATATGTGATGTACATCAAATTAAAATTGGTAAGAATTTACGGGTGAACGCAAATCATTGTGAGGAAATCTACCTGTTCCCCGAACAGTGCTTGTAAATGACGACATGGCTTACCACCTGTCACATTGAGTACTGCCTATCTGGCCAACACGTGGGTTCCAGGAGACCAAAAAAATACTACCGGTCTTTCCGGACCGGTCTTGGTTTGTTGACCGAGAAATACTGTGTTATCAGGGTTTTATCCACCCCAAAGAGATTCGAGAACGAGAACATACACGTAATAATAAAGTCCTTTATTGAAACTCCATAATACATTAAATGACTCAATAGTACTGACGAATAATTATACAATACACCTTTTGACAATTACAATTTGACTCCGTGGCGCAATCGGTTAGACGCCTGAACAGTAATCGTGAGGTCCCGGGTTCGATTCCCGGTGGAGGCAGAGTTATGAACTACGCTTTTTTTCTGATTTCTAGTCTGGTAGTTGATTATGTATGCTATATATGTATTTTTCTATATATAATAAGTATATATCTTAAATATACTTTGACTAGTACCCTTAATACAAGTCTTAAATGTACTTACCAAGGGGCTAGTTCAATTGGCGTAATAACGTCCTACAATATTATATTATATAATACAAAATTAAATTACTTATTTTCCAGAGACAATTCCATAGAACCTTACCAAGATCGTTGCATCCCTATGAACTGTACCCTATCCCTATAACTTATACCACGTCTAAACAGAAGAACTTCCTGGACACCAAACCCAAGTTCATTATGGATTCCCAAAGGTACAACTTGGATATTCCTGAACAGTTGGGGCCTGAAGATTGGATCCTGTTCAATGTACAGGAAACAGGTAAGTTTAAGATAGTATGGAAGGTAAATAACTAATAGTAATAATAATAAAAGCGTTTATTTACGGCCACAAAAACATACACAATACAAAACGTTTACAATAAAAATCTTACAAACTAAGGGGTATGACTTGTGCATGTTACTGTCGCAGCAAAAGGGTTCTAACTCAGCTGGGTATGTTGCGTCTGATGGCAAACGCAACGCTGGTTGTATGTCAGAACCACTGATCTACTTATCGTTCTTTCGGTATTATTTAAGAAAAGACAAACGTGGTCCTGACCATTAACCCTTGCGGGATAGTCCGAGGTTCAGGTTTCCATCTCCGCAATTGCGAAGGTACTCAATGTGACAGGGGCTCAGCCATGTCGCCATTTACAAGCACTAACTATTACCTGTATATTTATTTCATTCCGTTGAAATGTAGAATATTGGCAATGACATAAAATGATAAGATCTTACATTGATATACTTTACAATTATATATACTAACTTTCTTGCCTTTTCAGAGTGAATTTAATTATTATTTATTTTATTAAAGTATATTACCTATTGTACAATGATGTGTGTTTCAGTTAATGAGTGATGCCCGGCAATATTACTAATGAAACCGTTGGTTTTAGTAATATCGTTATTTCTGTGCAGGTTTTTACAGAGTTAACTACGACAACGCGACTTGGGAACTGATAGGTAAAGCCTTGTTAAGCGATGAAAGGATCGAGATCCATGAACTAAATAGAGCCAAGGTAAGCGTAGACACGAAATAATACAGACAGTTCTATCATATTACAACGATTACAATCAATGATTAAAAGAAAAGTTACTTTTTATAACATAAATTAATAAAGAATTGTTAGTTATGCTGATTAGTTAATGGGATCAATCAATTGGGTAGTACCTGTCACCAATGTTCCATATGACATCACTACCCCAATATTTATATTAAAAAGTGACCTAGGTGATACTGAATCTCCGATGTTCTA
Source organism: Leucoptera coffeella (assembly GCA_030578115.1). NCBI lineage: Eukaryota > Metazoa > Arthropoda > Insecta > Lepidoptera > Lyonetiidae > Leucoptera > Leucoptera coffeella. The sequence continues at coordinate 115,783 of JAMBLF010001150.1, read as the reverse complement.
TCGACCTTGAAAGGGATTAAAAGACGTGAATTAATACGTAATTATTAGTTTGTCTATATGTCGCAAGATGATTTGATATTTCGAATTTTTGCAAAACATCTAGGCGTTTAGTGAAAACACAGTTTTCCCTAACCATAGCATTCGACGCATTTCGTTAATGTATTTTTATTACGAAAATATACATAGAAATTCATTAAACTTCATTTCCATTGGTACAAGCTCAAGCGGGATTTTAACCCTGTACCCACTGATACAGAGTCAAGCCAAACAACGGTACTAGTTTGTCTATTCATAAATCTTATCACAGATAGTAAGCGACCTCTTCGCCCTTCTATCCGACGGGGTCCTTGGCCTGAACTTCACCCTGGACAAGCTCAGGTTCCTGGAACAGGAGACCAGCCACGCCGTCTGGATGACCGTCATCGAAGGGTACGCTGATCTCAGCAAGGAGCTTAGTAACCCTGAGGAGGTTAAGAACCTTACTGTGAGTATGAATAGGCACTTATTCGTGCCTCTACGTTCCCAAAGGGATGGGGATAGACCACAAACCAAATATAAAGAGGACCCGGCGAAAGGCGCGGTGCCCGTTACGCGGTGCGGAGTCCAAATGGCGTGTTTTAATTTGTGCAGAGTCTAAAATAGTGTAGTAGAAAGAATACACCTGATGTGATTGGCTGATGCCATGTTTTAATTGGTTGTAATATCTCCGCTCTATCCCGCGTACCTCGTTTCACCCTGCGTAATGCCACGCTAGTTTCCATACAAATATTGCGTAAGGCCCACTCCTCTTACTAATTACTCGATGGGATAGACTATCCTATCGGCGCTATCTGGAACGGGTGACAAATCTCCCTTGCTTCGCTCATAACTTTAACCTTGTCATACATGCTCTTCTGTTCTTCACGCTACGTAATCCTGCCTTGAGAAGATGTTAAATATATTAGAGAAGGTGTAGTGATGAATACAGAGAAAGTTATCTTAAGGTGGTTTGGGCACTTGAAGCATGTATGAAAAGGTTAACGTGTGGGAGTGAAGCAAGAGAAATTTGTCAGAATCAATCCAGATAGCGATCAATAGTCTCTGCCTATCCCGTTACAGACATAGGGTTTGAATATATGTATATTAATTAAGATTAACTATATAACTTATAATTGTATATTTTTTCTGTAGTAATAATTATAAGCAATGTATGAATAACATACACACATACACATCACGCCTGATTCCCTGTAGAGGGGTAGGCAGAAATCACGGATCCCCATTTGTCTCGATCCTGACAGACCACTTTCGCTTCATTGACATCCATACATCCTCTCATACACTCTCGGCGGTTATAGGTACTCCTAACGTCACCTTTTTTCAATATATCGTCTATCTGACTGTTATATGTCTTATTAGGCCGGCCCCTACGTAACCGCCCTTCCACTTCACTCATATATATGAATAAATAAATACAATTTCACACACATATACATAATTTTTTATTCTAGAACTTCATCCTACATAAACTTGACTTCATAATAAAGAAGTTAGGCTACGCAGAAAGACCTAGGGACGACTTCGTGACCTTAAGGAACAGGGAACAAATACTAAACTTCGCCTGCGGTTTAGGACATAAGGAATGCCTGAGTACTATATCTGAAATATACAAAAACTATAAGAAGAAAAATGTCAGGTAAGTTTAGAAGGAATAAGTAGAATGGTGAAATGTCCTTCTGATATGATGTAATAGGGTCAATAGAATATATTGGGTGATGGATTATTGCCGATGAAATTAATATCAATAGTACCTTATGGTAAAGGATTAAGTCAAAGTCAAATGTTTTTATTCAATATAAGTACAAGTACAGTACAAAACATTTGCCTGACACTGGTTGTCTCTTATCATTGAAATTCTACTAAATTCTAAGGTTCTTTCAACTTTAAAAGGAACTAAAAGCAACCAATATTTATGCTAAAAAAGTGAACTAGAAGATAATTACGTTTCTCAAAAGTTTTGTTCATCCCAAAAGGGATTAAATGACTGTTTACATACAACATACATGAGGAAAAATATATTCCCAGACTTAGATTCCAAATTATGTTGATCCCCGTATTGACATTATTACACCAATTGAACTAGCCCCTTGGTAAGTACATTTAAGACTTGTGTTAAGGATACTAGTCAACGTATGTTTAAGAAACGTATACATATTATATATAGATAATTACATATATAGCGTATATAATCAACGAACAGACTGGAAAACAGTAGAAAAGCGTAGTTCTTAACTCTACCTCCACCAGGAATCGAACCCGGGACCTCACGATTAGCGTTCAGGTGGCTAACCGATCGCGCCACGGAGGTCGTCAAATCAATGGCGTGATACGTATGTATTTTAATAGTATTACCTACTTTCTTCCCTCAGAATCTACCCCAGTCTCCGCTACATGGCGTACTGTTTTAGCGCTAAAACGCTGAAAAGCAAGAACCGTTCTTTCCTAATGCAAGCCATGCAAGATACACACATAGTGTCTGAAGCCGCGATACTTCGGTCAGCGCTAGATTGCTCTCAGTATAAGGATGGTGTTGTGTAAGTATTACAGGGTAATAAGACATATGACAGTCATATAGACGCCATATTGAAAAAGGGTGACGTTAGAAGTACTTATAACGAGTGTGTATGAGTGTGAATGAAGCGAAAGTGGTTTGTCAGGATCGGGACAGATGGGAATCCGTGATCTCTGCCTAACCCTCTACAGGGAATCAAGAGTGCTGTGTATGTATGTATTGGGTTAAATAGCTGCCTATTGTAAACTGTAAAAGATGACAAAGGAACTAGGGGTTAGTGTAAATCGTTTGAATGTTTAGTTTTAAAATATTTCATAATCTAAATAGATATGCTAAATGTGTTTGAGGAGATTTAGTGTATTTATAGTTCTGTTAGCCATAAAAGGGATAAAGGTCTTAAAGCTATAAATGTCGTATAGCTAAGTAAATGTGGAAAAATGGTTCAAATTTAAGATTCGAAACCTTTTAAGGTTAAATTACGAACTTTCAACCTGGTATATGTTAGCCGATGGGCTAGCAACCTGTCACCAATGTTTCGTGTGAATGCCATTACAACCCTATTGTAAATAATAAAAGTGAGTAAGAATATATGGTTGAAATGTGTATGTTTACGCGTTCACGACCATTAACCCTTGCGGGGTAGTCAGAGGTTCAGGTTTCCATCTCTGCAATTGCGAAGGTAGTAATTCTATCGCTACCTCGAAGCCACGTGTTGACCAGATAGTCAGAACTCAATGTGACAGATGGTCAGCCATGTCGCCGTTTAAAAGCACTAATTATTACCTGTTCGACGAACAGGTAGGTTTCCTCACGATGATTTCCGTCACCGTAGTATTCGACGCACTTCGTAAATGTATTTTTATTACGAAAATGTACCTAAAATTTCATTAAACTTCATTTCCATTGGTGCATGCTCAAGTGGGATTTGAACCCTGTACCCACTGATACAGAGTCAAGCCCCAAACAACTGAGCTACGTCGAAAATGTATGTATGGCAGATAATATGTCATACTTTTAAGTATGTTATATATTGATATTCTATTTTATTTACAGTCATCTCGGTGCAGACAAAATCCATAGATTAACTACATTCCAAGTCGATAAATTACTGAAGAAATGAACTAATAACTACTACATAATATATTGAGAATGTTTTTAAATATGTATTTCTTGTGTATATGAATTGTTAAATTAATTATTGTGTTAGCCGGAGATTTAAATGTAAAAAGATATTATTTGTTTCCTTTAAAGAAATTAAATTACATAAATTTTAATATATTTTAATGCTTTTGAAAAGCTTGTGTTTGAATTAAATTTATTAATAATAGGTTCTAATAAAAATACAAGTAAAAGAAATAGTTATGTTATTTTGTATTGAATATAAGTTTGAATTTTATCGTTTTTGTTTTTATCCTGTATCCTTACATCTTTAGTATAATATAATTCTTGTATATATTTCGCGTAACTACTTATATACACATCACGCCCATACTCCTGAGATGGTTACGGAGAGATCATGGATTTCTTTTGTCAATTTACTATCACTCATTCGCATAACATGTCCAAACCATCGAAGCCCTTTTCGATTTTAGTCATTACATCTTCTTTCAAACCGCAATCTTTCTTGATCACGAAAACGCATATCATTGACCCTTGCGGGGTAGTCAGCGGTTCAGGTTTCCATCTCCATAGCTGAGGTAGTAAAGCTATGGCCCCCTCGGACCGACATATTGACGAGATAGTCAAGTTCGCAATGTGACAGGTGATAAGCCATGTCGCCATTTACAACCACTAATAATAATATGGTAATAATATTATTTGGACATTATTACACCAATCCCTTGGTAACTACATTCAAGACTTGTGTTAAGGGTACTAGTCAACCTATATTTAAGAAACATACACTTATTATGCATAGATAAATACATATACAGCATATATAATCAGAAAAAGCAGAAGCAACGCGTAATTCTTAACTCGGCCTCCACCGGGAATTACCGATTAGCGTTCAGGCGGCTAACCGATTGCGCCATGGAGATCGTCAAAACTACCTATACCACTGACTATTACACGCTCAGGGAACAGGGGGTAGGTTTCTTCACTATGTTTTCCCTCACTGTAGTATTCGGCGCATTTCGCATATGTCATTTGTCATTATTAGGCTTTTGTTGAAGAAAGAATTATAAAATTATGATGCTGATGATTTATGATTGCAAATATTACATTACATTCGTTTGTCACGTTCTCATCAAGTCTTAGATAACACGAAATTTAAAATTACTGAAAATAAGAAGTTTAGCAGTCGCCAAGCAGTATGGATTATCAACAAAGTCAGCAGCTGAGTGAAAGTTAAAAATACAAATATTAATTTTCGGCAGAATATTTAGTCAATTGTGATGCCAAACTGGCTAAATATGTTTGCTTTGGGATAAGATTTGTATACTCAACTGGAACGAACCGTCGAACATGGAAGAGCAGAAATGCAGCTTCAACTTCGTTTTTCTTCGGTAGTAGAGGCTGGCGGCGTTGGTGTAACCATGGCGACTGAATAACAAGTGCAAACGCCATGGCATCAGTGTTTGTAGTTTCGCCGACATAACCTTAGGGTTAATAGCTTCTTAAAGAATTAAAAAAACAAGTTTTGGGACAACAATTTATTTTAAGCGCACACGAAATATGCACCTTATAAAAATAATTTCATTTCTTTATACTCATTTGTTGTTTGAGCTCATTTGTTAGGGGCTTGACTCTGCATCAGTACGAGTTTTCGTATTTCTTTTTGCTTTTTTTTTATTTCAATTTATTATTATTTTTCAACTTTAACTGGTATTGGTTATAGTGTGCAGCGACTTTAATTAACATTTAAATTGAAGGTAGTTCTAAATTTTCAACATCCGCCATTAAATGTACAAAAATCATAATTTAACTGGAAATTTATTGTAATGAATTGGGATCTTCAATAAAATAGCTTATTATCTACGACATGGGTATGTTCTTGATAGTTATTTTTTATTCTCATTAACACTCGCGATTTATACTCATTTTCTTTACTATGTGAGACCGGGTCGTTTCACGATAAATTAATAAAGATATCCCGCGACCACGGCGTATGCAACTGGGTCAAAACGACTGGTAAAATAAAAGTGTATCTTTATTAATTTCTCATGAAACGACCCGGTCTCACAGAGTTAATAAAATGCTATTGATATTAATTTCATTGCCAACATTAATATCTCTTAATATTAAATACTAGACAATTTCTCGATATTTTTCTAACGTTCGAAAATCTAGAAAAATATAGTTTTATTACTTATCCATCGTTCAATTTCTTTGTCAGTGCTTTAATTTGTTTCTCATATAACTGCTAAAAATGAACTTGAATATATAATGTTTTCGAGGTTCTGTGTACCTAAAAGGGAATTGAATGCATTGTACTTGTATGTTGCAACTGTTTTTATGAAACGAGTTTGATTCGTTTTCAATAGGTGCATTTAATTTTATAATTCGATTGCCTTTTAGTTAAAAGTTGGTTATTACACTATACTTGAACTAATATGGTTATTATATTGTCAACAATATAAACTTAAAGTAATCATTTAGAGCAAAACTCTTTTATATTTTACATATTAATAAAATTATTAACATGTAACTAACCAAAAAGTATCCATATAAAAGTAAAATACGATTAAATTATTTATGTTTACCCTATATTATTTTGTTTAAACTTGTTTTTTTTGGTTAAACTGTAAAGTGAAATATTACATATAACTATGTATATTGAAAAAGGATCACGTTAGGAGTACCTATAACCGCCGAGTGTGTATGTGAAGATGTATGAGTGTCAAGGAAGCTAAAGTGGTCTGTCAGGATCGGCACCAATGGGGATCCCTGATCACTGCCTACCACTCTACAGGGAATCAGGCGTGATGTGTATGCATGAAAATACTTTACTTTAATATACTTTAATGATACTTATCTGTTGCTATGCTAAGATATTTATAAAATGATAACTATACATATATATGTACATATATTTATAATAACGATACATATGTTACTTTTATCCTGACATATCTTAAAATGGTGCTGGGAAACAAGGAAAAATTAAATTTGATGTGCTTTGGACAATATAGTTACCATGTCAAGGCAAACATTACCCCGACATTAATGTAAAAAGTGACAAAGGAGATTTTTTGTCATGTTTTATGTCGTAGAAACAGACTAAGGGACTAGGGTAAATAGAAACTTGGGCGATAGGCTAGAAACCTGTCACCAATGTTCCATATGACATCACAACCTAAATATGTATCCTTAAAAGTAGCCTAAGAGACTTTATCGTGTTTCTGGGATTCTCTCAATCCTGAAACGGATTAAAGGACGTGATAATAATAATATTTGGTCATTATTACACCAATTGAACTAGCCCCTTGGTAAGTACATTTAAGACTTGTGTTAAGGGTACTAGTCAACGTAAATTCAATAAATATATACTTATTATATATAGATAAATACATATATAGCATATATAATCAACGACCAGACTGGAAAGCAGTAGAAAAGCGTAGTTCTTAACTCCGCCTCCAACGGGAATCGAATCCGAGACCTCACGATTAGCATTCAAGAGCTAACCGATCGCGCCACGGAGGTCGTCAAATAATAATATAATGTTGTACTATCTACCTCAAGAAGGATTAAAGGACTTATATATATGTATTATAATTATATCTTATGTGTGAATTTCACACAATAAACAATAGCTGAGACAAATCCTATTCACACTTGCGCGGGGTTGCCATGTGCGCTTGGTTCCATTAATGTAAATTATTATATAATTAATTGTTTTCTCTATTTGTGTATATGTATTACTGCGTCTAGTGTGAATAAAAGGAATTTTATTTTTTCGATTTCAGAAGGCCACAGAAAATGGTTTCTCTTCCTAACCGCACTGACTATTCTAAGCTCTTCGCGAACCGATGAACCAATAACACCGGAAGGACTATTAACAGAAGAACCTGACTATAGACTATTCTCCAACTTCACCCCAATAGAATACACGCTATCCATCAAACCATTCTTTGAAACTGGCGACCACAAAGCGTTTACTTTTGAAGGAAACGTCTCCATAGAATTCAAGACTAAAACTTCGGGGAGCAAAATCATACTACATGCAGAAGATTTGGATTTTTCACCCGAAACCATTAAAGTTTATAAGAAGAATAGTTTAAAAGAGGTCAAAGTACATCCGTATAATCCGCTAGAAATCGATGATGAGGTCAGTTTTGCCCATATCACCTTGGTGGAAAATTTGGAGAAAAATACGGACTATATACTGGCTATATCCTATATAGGGAATATTAGGATAGACGGTACAGGCTTCTATCGATCGGCGTATTATGAAAATGGAGTTAAAAAGTAAGTTTTTATAAGTAAGTGTTATGTAAGTTGTAAGTAAGTAGTAAGTATATTCTTAAATCAATACATATACTTAAGGTTGAAAATTTGGATATGGATTATATTACAGATCCTAAATCTAGAGATATATAGTCCTGTGCTAATCTGGGACGTAAAAAGAATGCTAACTACTTGCCGTTCTTCCCAGCAATAGTCAGTATCTGTATACGTTTAAACACGTTTTATTATCAGATAAAACATAAGTTTTCGAGTGATTAAAAACAATAGCAAAAACGTATTTGATGGTGGACACCATGGAGTAATTAATAAGAGGAGTGGGCCTTACGCAATATTTGTATGGAAACTAGCGTGGCACTACGCGGGGTGAAATGAGGTACGCGGGATGGAGGGGAGATATTACAACCAATTAAAACACGGAATTGGCCAAACAAATCAAGTATCTTCTTTCTACTACACATTTTTAAACTCCGCACCAATTAAAACACGCCATTTGGACTCCGCACTGCGTAACGGGGACCGCTCCTTTCACTAGGTCCTCTTTATATTTGGTTCGTGGGTTGTATAATCATGAATGCATATGAATACAATGAATAAAATTCATTTATATTTTCAGATGGTTTGGTGCAACTCAACTACAAGCTACTTATGCAAGAACTGTAAGTATATTAAATAAAATTTTACGTTAAAATTTACGCATATATTCACGTCCTTCAATCCCTTTCGGGGTGGACAGAACTTCAGAGATTTAGTATCTTAAGAGAAAGTATCCTAAGGGTCACTTTTAAGCATAAATATTTGGGTTGTGATGTTATATATATACGGAACATTGGTGATAGGTTACTAACCCATCGCCCAATTGATTTCATCTAGCACACAGTCTTTAACGCTTCCTACGACATGCCGGGAAGAACGGCAGATAGTTAGCATTATTTTAACGTCTTAGGCTAGCATAGAACAAAGTTATTATTATAATTTTAAGAGATTCACGATTTTTACTCATGATTAATAACTAACGGGACTAATCGCGTAAGTTTTTATTTAATAAAGTTACCTTTATCAAACCGACGTTTCGGCTACGTTGCAGTAGCCATGGTCACGGGCAGACTATGTAGATACGCGATAAGTCCCATACATACATACACATCACGCCTGATTCCCTGTAGAGGGGTAGGCAGAGATCACGGATCCCCATTTGTCCCGATCCTGACAGACCACTTTCGCTTCATTCACATTCATACATCTTCTCATAAACTCTCGGCGGTTATAGGTACACCTAACGTTATCTTTTTTCAATATAGCGTCTAAGTCCGATAAGTCCCGTTAGTTATTAATCAAAAGTTATTAATTGCTTTATCTTTTCAGGTATTCCCGTGTTTCGATGAGCCGGAATACAAGGCGATTTTCAACCTGAGAGTGCTCAGACCAAGAGGTTATTCTCCCACCCGATCTAACATGAAGATCAAGCATGTAGAAATTTCGTAAGTTACAAAACTTAATCTTATGACTACTCACTACTATTGACTACAACTGCTACTACTAATTACCGCTACTAACATGGAGCAATTACAAATAGTAGTGGGCCTTACGCAATATTTTTTTATTTGGTTTGTGACTACTACTAACTATTATCTTATTATTGTAGCCCCGTACTAGTTAAGACGTAAAAAGAAAGCTAACTAGCTGCCGTTCTATATAAATTGGAGTTAATAAATTATATGACAGTCAGATAGACGACATATTGAAAGAGGGTGACGTTACAAGTACCTATATCCACAAAGTGTATGAAGAGATGTGTGAGTGTCAATGAAGCGAAAGTGGTCTGTCAGGATAGGGACAGATGGGGTCCGTGATCTCTGCCTACCCCTCTACAAAAAAACGGGTGTGACATGTTTGTAAATGTGAATATATTATAGTCTCATATTAGTTTAAGATATATCATACATAGATAAATACATATATAGCATATATAATCAACGACCAGACTGGAAAGCAGTAGAAAAGCTTAGTTCTTAAATCTGCTTCCACCGGGAATCAAACCGGGGACCTCACCATTAGAATTTCGGCGGCTAACCTTTCGCGCCACGGAGGTCGTCATAATCTAATACTATATACCATACTAGCGACCCGCTCCGGCTTCGCACGGGTATAAAATATATAACCTACTCCACTATTTAATGGATGTTATTATACATAATAAAAAAACCGCATCAAAATCCGTTGCGTAGTTTCAAAGATTTAAGCAAACAAAGAGACATAGGGGCCGAGAAAGCGACTTTGTTTTATACTATGTAGTGATATTTACTTTTTCTAGAGACGACGGCCTTCTCGACGTATTCTATCCCACCCCAAAAATGTCTCCCTATTTACTAGCCTTCCTAGTCTCCGAATTCGAAGGCGTAACAACCACGGTAAAACCCCTCCGTCACGCCCTGAAAGACCAGAGATTCGAAGTCGGAGTATACTCGAGAAGGATAATGACAAACCAAACTCAGAGCGCTTTGGAGTTCGGCGTCAAAGTTGAAAGGGCGTTAAGTGAATATTTTGATATGGATTATTATACTATGGATGTGAATTTGAAGTTGGATCATGTGGCTTTGCCTTATACTACTGCTGGGGCTATGGAGAACTGGGGATTGGTGTTTTATAGGTAAGTGTGTAACAAAGACAAACGCGTTCACGATCATTAACCCTTACGGGGTTGTCAGAGGTTCAGGTTTCTATTTCCGCAATTGCGAAGGTAGTAATTCTATCGCCACCTGGAATCTACGTGTTGACCAGATAGTACTCAATGTGACAGGTGATACGCCATGTTGCCTTTTACAAGCACTAACTATTACCTGTTCGGGGACAGGTAGGTTTCCTCACGATGTTTTCCCTCACCGTATTATTCGACGAATTTCGTAAATGTGATTTTATTACGAAAATGTACATAGAAATTCATTAAACTTCATATTCATTGGTACATGCTCAAGCGGGATTAGAACCCTGTACCCATTGATAAAGAGCTAAGCCTTAAGCAACTGAGTTACGCCGAATATATTGAATGCTATTGTGTTGAATATACAAGTCTTCATATGTCTATTTATGTGCCGTTCTTTCTGGCATGTCGTAGGAGGTGATTTAGAGACTAGGGTAAATGGAATGTATTGGGCGATAGACTGGCAACACTACCTGAAGAGATTATTATGTTCCTTTTCGGTACTATTTATTTTTTGTGCATTCCTGTCTGATCGATGATTTTATACTTACATTCATATGTACTTATATTTACGTTTCTACGTTTGTAACGGTATAGACAGAGACTATCAATCGCCACTTGGAACGATTCTGACAATCTGTTTTGCTTCACTCACACCCATTAACCTTCTCATACATGCTCTTCTGTTCTTCACGTTACATACACCCGCCTTGAGAAGAATGTCTTCAATTTGATGTGTATAATGTTATACCACTTTGGTTAGATAAAATTTCCTTATTTAACCCTCCTTTAATCGCCGCTTCATGTGCTCAAACCACCAATGGATTACCGTGGGAAATCATCCTAAAGAAAACCTACTTGTTCCCTGAACAGGTAATAGTTGGTAATTATAAATAAAGACATGGTTTACCACATGTCACATTGAGTACTGACTATCTGGTTAACACATGGGTTCGAAGTGACTATAGAATTACTACCTTCACAATTGTGGAGATGCCTACTAACATCTGACTACAATCTTAAAGAACATTTAAACATTTGTACTTTCTTGTTACACAGTACCCCTAATGCCATCTACATTCCAGAGAATCCAGCCTCCTCTACTTGCCTGGCGTGTCCCACCCTGATACGAAGCTGAAGATGTCACGGGACATGGCACATGAAGTCACCCACATGTGGTTCGGAAACCTCGTCAGCTATCATTGGTGGAGTGATACGTGGCTGAGTGAAGGATTCGCCCACTACTTGCAGGATTATATCACTTATCAGGTAAGTATATAAACAGATAAGTTATAAGATAATGATAGCAGATATATACCTAAAGAAACCAACTAAAACAAAAACAAAAAGTAGAGATACATAAGTATAAAATCAAGTAAGTGAACATAAGTTTGTTGTTTGACGACCTCCGTGGCGCGATCGGTTAGACACCTGAACGCTAATCGTGGGGTCCTAAAGATTCCCGGTGGAGGCAGAGTTGAGAACTACGCTTTTCTACTGCTTTCCAGTCTGGTTGTTGTTTATAAATGCTATATATGTAATTATCTATGTATAATATGTATATATTTCTTAAATATACGTCAACTAGTACCCTTAACACAAGTCTTAACACGTTGGCTGCCATCCATACTAATAACATTTCTTTGCCCCCAAGCCACATACAAATCAATGAGCATCACCGGTGAGATCAGTGGAGTCATTTTCAACCTTTATTTTGGACAAGTTTCCGTGATACCTGAATTATATAGATAGTGTAATTTATTGCTATATGTCCTTGTTATTAGTTACCTACCTTGAAAGGTATATTAACTCATTCAGAGCCAACGACACGCCTAGCGTGTTCTTGAAAATTCTACTCGCCACGCCGCGGATGCGACCAGAGGTTCTAAAAGTTTGTTTAACTTTCTATCAAACTCGCTACGTTAGCTTGTTTTATTTTTGCAATTACGTTTATTAGTGAATTTATTATAATATTAGTACTCACACAATAATATGTTCCCGAGTGATTAGTCGATAGATGAGTAAACAATTTATATACCATACAAACAACAAAAAATATTATAAATTTAAGAATATATAAGTTTGAGAATCACATCATATTTAATTTACCTACTTACAAGAATATCCATATTCCGCCATAATTCCTGGTTTAAAATCACTAGACTGTTGCCTGCCACATTATCTTTTTTGTTGCACAAACAGAACTAAGGATATAAACTACTACAATGTATTATTAACGTATTTAGAAACATTAAACTTCGCGTAGAGCCAGTGGACACGCGTGGCGTGTTCATTTTTTCTAATTCGCAGAGCCGTGGACACGCCTAGCGTGTTCATGACCGTTTGTATGGCGGCTCCGCTAGGTAGATGCTGAAAAATGGCGCAGTGTCGAATGAGTACAAAGCACATGAGTGAATTTCCTAAAAGACTGTTTATTCTGTATTCAATGAAATGCGTGTTGTACAAACAAGATGCATAGTGCCAAAGTGCGTGCTTTCGAACTAAAATTCGACACCACACTGAAGTGGAAGTCTTGTTGTAAACCAATGTGGATAAAATCGTGATTTTTACTTGCAAATGTAGAATATATAAAAGAAATATTTTGCCTCAACCAAATAATTATCTACTTTAGTAAAAACAACATTTCAACCACGCATCTTGTTTGTGCAACACGAATTTCATTGAATACAGAATAAACAGTCTTTTAGGAAATTCACTCATGTGCTTTGTTTAATATACCTCTCACGGTAGGTAACTAATAACAAGGATATATCGCAATAAATTACACTATCTATATAATTCAGATATACAGGAAACTCATCCAAAATAAAGGTTGAAAATGACTCCACTGATCTCACCGGTGATGCTCATGGCCATACAGAGAAGATTATGTGATCTCACCGGTGATGCTCATGGCAGTCAACGTGTTAAATGTACTTACCGAGGGGCTAGTTCAATTGGTGCAAGAATGTCCAAAAATTATTATTATTTTCATCACAAATCCAATATTCATGATAATGAGTGACCAAGGATTTCGTCTTCAAGGTACTGTCGATAATGGATGGCATTGAAGGAAGTTAATGTATATATGTATGAATCTGATACGTATAATTTGCAGTGAAAGGAAAAGTGCAAATAAATCGAATGACATTTTCTGATTTGAAAAAGGCACTGAATACTACGGTAAGGAAAAACATACTAAACTTCGTGTAAAAGACTACCTGTTGCGATATGGCTTACCACCTGTCACATTGAGTAATCGAACTGTATATTTAACTCAAACGCCAAAAAAGGCGTTTACGCCAAACGCCGTTAGATGACGATAGGTATTTGTATCAAATGATGTGTATTTTAAACATATATTATTATTATATTTTAATATGTATTTTAATCATGTATTTGTATGTATGTAAATATTGAGTATTGAGTTTTTTCTTTCACCAGATAGAGCCATCCCTAGCCACTAACAATGAAATGGTGATCTCCACCCTTCACGTTGCCTACATAGCTGACGAACGAGAGAACATCGGCCCCATCTCAATTGAGGAGGTCTACACTCCTGAAGATATCCTGGCGCAATTCAGTGCTCTGTCCTATCATAAGGCAGCCTCCGTGATACGCATGATGCATGCCTATTGCGGTGATAGGATTTTCAGGGTGGTCATCAGTGAATATATTAGGAAACGGTAAGTTTTTGTAATAATAAAAACACATTTACGAAATACATCGATTTATACGGTGAGGGAAAACATCGTGAGGAAACCTACCTGTTCGTCGAACAGGTAATAGTTAGTGCTTGCAAATGGTGACATGGCTGACCACCTGTCACATTGGGTACTGACTATCTGGTTATCACGTGGGTTTGAGGTTTCCATAGAATTATTACCTTCGCAATTGCGGAAATAGACACCTGAACCTCTGACTACCCCGCAAGGGTTAATCGTCGTGAATGCGTTTGTTTTTTTTTTGGTAAGTTTTTGTATTCAGTTGTTTTTCAGGATCGGGACGGATGGGGTCAGTCATCTCTGCCTTTTACTCTACAGGAAATCAGGCGTGATGTGTATGTATGTATGTATAAATGTGATGAGAGATAAATTTATTATACGTTCAATGAGTAAGCGAGCTTACCTATTACAAATTCATGTCATTTAATGCGGTTTGCAAAGCATGTGTTGATTATATTTTTTTGTTGAAAATAATGTATAGTTTCTTAAAAAGCCGCGCTAACGAAATTGTGGTTCAAATATATGTATAATAATTTCAAGGATAAAAAGAAATAGTGTAAACCATTGTTGGAGTGATCCCTTAAAACTAGAAAAACTTTCAAATATATAAGTAAAACTATACAATTAAATTTCGATGTATACTTACTTAAATTACATATTATTTACGTATACATTACGTATTTAGTTGACGTAAAATTTCTTAACTTTTTATGACAACATTTCAAAAAACATGTATACACTTTTTATTTCATTTTACCATCTTACAGTCTTACCCAAATGTTACTTTATCAACATATACTTTAAATTTTATTAATTATCTGAGACCGGGTCTAAACACGATAAATTTATAAAGATATGTGATTACCTTTATTTTTGCCCGACGTTTCGACCCAGTTGCATAGGCCGTGGTCGCGGGAAGACTAGCTAGCAAGCTAGACTGGCGGGAAGTCCGTCACAGCTAAAATGTCTGTCTACCCTCACAATTGGAATTTTTGTTAATTCATAGCACGACACACTACACTCACACTATCCGAAGACACATCCGCAGTTACGCCACGCGAATATAATCCCATGATTACTGGTTCCCATGTTTCTGACAGCCTAAAACCATACCATACCATACCATATACTTTAAACACCATATCATACAATCATCCATACATATATATCATAATAATAATAATATTTGGACATTATTACACCAATATAACTAGCCCCTTGGTAAGTACATTTAAGACTCGTGTTAAGGGTACTAGAGAACGTATATTTAAGAAATGTATAGATAAATACATATATTGCATATATAATCAACGACCAGACTGGAAAGCAGAGGAAAAGCGTAGTTCTTAACTCTGCCTCCACCGGGAATCTTTGGGACCCCACGATTAGCGTTCAGGTGTCTAACCGATCGGGCCACGGAGGTCGTCATATCCATACATACAAAACCATACACCTATTCTCCATTTCCCCAGGATGTTCTCAGTAGCGACCCCTGAAGACTTATACCATGCCCTGGACTTGGCCACTCGCCACGAGAGCATCCTGGCCCATCTGCCACCAGCCTCGGCAGTCATGAGGACCTGGGTCAACCAGTCTGGTCATCCGTTAGTCACCGTGGACTTTGACAGGAAGAGTGGGATGATTGTGCTTAGTCAGGTAAGATATTTAAACTAATAATTATAAAGCGGCTGTAGCCCAGTGGGTAAGATCTCGGACTTCGTATGAGAAAGGTCCTAGGTTCGAATCCCGACTCTGGCATGTACCAATGAATGAAATTTAAATGTGTTTTTCATTTACGTACATAATTTACAGTCGCTAACGGTGAGGGAAAACATCGTGAGGAAACCTGCCTATCCCTCAGGATAGGTAATAGTCAGTGCCTATTTACGGCGATACGGCACTAACTATCACGTTGGGTGCTGTCTGTCTAGTGATACGCGGGCTTCGAATGACCCATACCTAGCCTTCGAAATTTCGGAGACGGGTACTCAAGCCTCTGACTACCCCGCCATAATAAAAAAGGAGTGTGTATACACAAGTCGTGAAGCGTATGTCGTTGTTGTTGTTACGTACTTGGACTACACTAGTCTCGTACTTGGACGTACAAAGAATGCTAACTAGCTGCCGTTCTTTTAATGTCGTAGGAGGCGACTAAGGGAATAGGAAATGAAATCTATTGGGTATGGGTTAGCAATCTATCACCAATGGTCCGTATGACAACACAACCTTAATATTTATGCTAAAAAGTGACCAAGGAAATGTTTTCGTATCTACAAAGTGCTGTCCTCTTCGAATGGGATGTATGTTAAACTACTCTTTTGAGTATTTTAGAGAATTTGGGATATCCCGTGGGTTCGATGTGGCCATAGAATCACTGGCTCCTAGAAGACTACACCTCAAGGGTTAGTGGTCGTGAATTATCAAAATAAATATTGGGGTTGTGATGTCATACACTGGATTTTTATTTAATTTATAGTTGAATATTAAATGCATAATTTCTTGGCAATTCTCCTTTGCAAATTTTTTTTTCCATTCCATTCCAATACTTTAAATGGAATTATCTCTGTACCTTAAGAATATTTAGTGAAAAACCTAAGTTATGACTTTCTTAAAGTGATATTTATCATTTTCATTTCATTCATAACATTAGTGACTAATTGCTACCCTATGGCCCAATTGATTCCATTAACCCCTATTCCCTTAGTCGCCTCCTACAACACACAGACAAGAACGGCAGCTAGTTAACTTTATTTTCATACAACTTTTATAATTTCAGAGACAATTCTTCTCAAATTCTTCAATATCGAACACAAGTAGGTTATATGCCATACCTATAACCTACACGACCGCAAAGCAAAAAGATTTCTACAATGTCAAAACCAAGTTTGTAATGATGGGTGAAAAATATACGTTTAATATTAGCGGAGAATTCGACGTAGATGACTGGGTTATATTTAATGTTCAGGAGATAGGTAAGTGGTCAAATATACATACATAGATACACGTTATCATACATATACATTCACGTTCTTCAATCCCATTCGGGGTAGACAAAACCTGGGAGATTTAGTATCTCCTAGGTCAATTTTGGCGTAAATATTGGGGTTGTGATGTCATAAGTAAAAATGGTGACAGGTTGCTAGCCAATCGCCTTATTGATCCCATTTCTTAATGCCTTGGTCGTCTCCTACGACATGCCGGAAAGAACGGCGGGTAGCAATATTTTCAATTCCCAGACGAGCACGGAACAAATGATTGTTTAAGTATATAGGTAAAGTATAATTAAATTAAGTATGTTATTGGGGATAAAGTTACTAATTTTTTTGGAAAATAAGTCGATGGTGAATAGATTTTCACAAAATAATATTACAAAACCAATGTCCTGTTGTTATTTTAACGACATGCCTGATCAAAAGGCAATTAATTATAATTTTAACCAGTACCAAAAAGAGACATAATCAAATGTTTTTATTCAACATAAGTACAAGTACAATACATTCATTGAACGTCAAAACATTTGCTTGACAAAAGTTTTGTTGTCTAAAAGTATTAAAATTCTAGCGTTGGTTCAGAAGCCCTGGTTCGGAGAAGAACCAACAAGAATCTCCAGAAATTGGTTAAAGCTATGTGGCAATATAGATCTACTCCACTGTCATACATAGACAGATAAACTTCTAACTACCTCGCGAGGTGTACTTCTAGTATATAAAAAACAAACGCATTCACGACCATTAACCCTTGCGGGGTAGTCAGAGGTTCAGGTGTCCATCTCCGCAATTGCGAAGGTAGTAATTCTATGGACACCTTGAACCCACGTGTTTACCAGATAGTCAGTACTCAATGTGACAGGTGGTCAGCCATGTCGCCATTTACAAGCACTAACTATTAACTGTTCGACGAACAGGTAGGTTTCCTCACAATGTTTTCCCTCACCGTATAATTCGATGCATTTCGTAAATTTGTTTTTATTACGAAAATGTACATAGAAATTCAATAAACTTCATTTCCATTGGTACATGCTCAAGCGGGATTTGAACCCTGTACCACTGATACAGAGCCAAGCCCCAAACAACTGAGCTACGTCGAATTTTTAGTACATATTGTTATATTAATGTATTTTGCAGGTTTCTATCGAGTCAACTACGATCAAACTAGTTGGAACATAATTGAAAGGACTTTAAAAAGCAAAAATAGAACTGATATACATGAACTCAATCGAGCTAAGGTATGTATGTTACATTATAAAAATTCAATTAAATTAATTAGCTTTTGTGTGCCTAAGGGATAAGAATAGGCAGAGACTATCGATTGCCACCTGGAACGGGTGACAAATCTCTTGCTTCACTCACACCCATTAACCTACTCATACATGCTCTTCTGTTCTTCACAATACTTACTTACTTACAGCATTACTTTCAGTGTTTTGGTAGTTTTATCACGGAATATTACCAAATAACAAGCTATGGACTTTGTTAGAATATACTTATATACATTCACGTCCTATAATCCCTTTCGCGGTGGATAGAACCTTGATGATATAATATTTATCACTTTTTAACATGAATCTTGGGACTGCGCCTTCATAATGAAACATTAGTGACAAGTTACTAGCCCATAGCACTATATATTCTATTTACCCCTAGTCTCTTAAACGCCTACTATAACAAACTGGAACAAACGGCAGCTAGTTAACATTCTTTTTACGTCCTTGACCGTATATTATTTTAAACATTTACTAGCGACCCGCTCCGGCTTCGCACGGGTATAAAATATATAGCCTACTCCACTATTTAATGGATGTTATTATACATATAAACCTACCTCTTAAATCATCAAAAGTTGTAAGTGAATTCTATCTATTAAAAAACCGTATCAAAATCCGTTGCGTAGTTTCAAAGATTTAAGCATACAAAGGGACATAGGGACAAAGAAAGCGACTTTGTTTTATACTATGTAGTGATTCTTTTCAACAGATAGTAAACGACCTATTCGCGTTAGTACAAGCAGATGTCCTGCATTTTGAGCAATTGACCAATATACTACTGTTCCTGAAACACGAATTCAGTTTTCCTGTCTGGAAAGCAGCTATAGCTGGATTCGTTGAATTGAAAGAAAAGTTTAACAAGTATGGGAATTCTAGTAATGTTGATGTGAGTATAAAATACATTCACATATGTAGGTCAGTTGTTTGAGGCTTGATTTTGTATCAGTAGATACAGGGTTCAAATTTCGCGTCAGCATTTACCAATGGAAATAAAGTTTATTGAATTTCTATGTATGTAAATTTTCATAATCAAAATACATTTGTAAAACCCATCGAATACTACGGTGAGGCAAAACATTGTGAAGAAACCTACCTATTCCCCGAACAGATAATAGTAAGTGCTTGTAACTGGCGACATGGCTTACCACCTATCACATGGATTACGACCTTCGCAATTGCAAAGATGGACACCTGAAGCTCTGACTACCCGGCAAGGGTTAATGGCGTTTGTTTTTTTTGTTTGTCTTTTGTTCTAAGTGGCGATAATGTTTACCACCTGTCACATTGAGTACTGACGTTGCAGACTAGCACAGGACTGTTGGATATATCATCACACATATAATACCAATGTTAGATTACTAGCCCATCATCCTAACAATCTTTTATCTCCACAGACATTCATCCTAAACCTCGTAGACCCTATAATAGCAAAGCTAGGCTATTTCGAAAGACCTACAGACAGCTTCGAAACACTAAGGAATCGAGGACAAATACTAGA
This sequence comes from Leucoptera coffeella, assembly GCA_030578115.1. Taxonomy (NCBI): domain Eukaryota; kingdom Metazoa; phylum Arthropoda; class Insecta; order Lepidoptera; family Lyonetiidae; genus Leucoptera; species Leucoptera coffeella. The sequence goes on along the minus strand of JAMBLF010001150.1, from coordinate 95,635 downwards.
TTTCGCTTGTGAATGGGGACATGAGGAATGCATCAATAAAACTGTCACTATGTTCAGGAGATACAGGGATTATGATTATGGGTAAGTCGAATGGTTAATGTTAATATTGTAAGACAGTGCAACAATTGAACTAGCCCTGTGGTAAGTTCATTTAAGATTTGTTTTAAGGGTAGTAGTCAACGTATATTTAAGAAAAGTATATGCCCAAAAAACATATTACAGTCAGATAGACGACATATTGAAAAACGATGACGTTAGAAATACCTATAACCGCCGAGTTTGCATGATAAGGCCTATGAGTGTCAATGAAGCGAAAGTGGTCTGTCAGGATCGGGACAAATAGGGGATCCGTGATTTCTGCCTACACTTCTACAGGGAATCATCAGGCGTGATCTGTATGTAAATGCAGCTAACTACCTCCCTTATATTCCAGAATAAACCCAAGTCTCAAACCAGCGGCATTCTGCAATGGATTAAGAGAGGGAAATATGGCAGATTACAAGTTTCTTTACAAGAAGATGCACGAATCAATAGTACCGTCTGAATCTTATATTATCAGGACTGCCCTGGGTTGCTCCTTGTATGAAAACGCTAAGAGGTAAGACCTATATATAAATATATATACATTCACGTCCTTTAATCCCTTTCGGGGTGGACAGAATTGCAAAGTATATATTGATTAAGATTAAATTGCTAAAAGAATGGAAACATAAGTAGCTTTTGTATTGAAAGCAATTCTTTAATAATAGTCTTAGGGTACATGAATAAATTGTATACATGAATAAATTAATAAAATAACATACATTAACATTCACGTCCCTTTATTCCTTTGGGGTACACAGAACCTCGGATATATAAAATCTTATAATCATTATCCCATTATGTCGGCAAAACTACAAACACTGATGCCATGGCGTTTGCACTTCTTGATATTTCGTTGCCATGGTTACGCAAATTCCACCAGCCACTGCAAGCGAAGAAAAACGAAGTCGAAGTTCTTTTCCTTAGTCTTCGGTTCGTTCCAATTGAAAAACGAAATCGAAGATTTTAGCCAGTTTATCATCACAATTGACTTAACATTCTGCCGAAAAAAAATATTTGTATTTTCAACTTTCACTGAGCTGCTGACTTTGTTGACGAACCATAAACAACTTCGGAAAAGCTAATAGGATAAGATTTTATTATTATTACTCTTTCAGACTGCTTCGCGACATACATACCCGCGGGAGTGGACTGCCACTTGAACACAAAGCGGAAATAATGCAAGCTATCACCTCACACATATATAATGGGGATGTCCTACTGGACTACGTCGGCGAACATTTGACTGAAGTAGCTCCTATGTAAGTACAATACATGGACAAAAAGACAAACGCAACCATTAACCCTTGCGGGGTAGTCAGAAGTTCAGATGTCCATCTCTGCAATCGGTAATTCTATGCACGCAATCGGTAATTCAGTATGCAATCGGTAATCAGTGGTAATTCTATGGCCACCTCGAACCCACGTGTTGACCAGATAGTCAGTACTCAATGAGACAGGTGATAAGCCATGTCATCATTTACAAGCACTAACTATTGCCTGTTCGGAGAACAATAGCTTCTTTAGGGGTTGTTGTAGGTTATAGGGGTTATTGGAATATTGGGTGATGGACTAGTAACTACTCTATGGTAGTCCAAATAAGTAATGCTTTTACAGTTGCGGTAGTAAAGCTATAGGTTGTCGAGGATATTTTTGTCATCAAGGTTCTGTCCTACCCGTAAGGATTATAAGGTCGGATTTATATTTAATGTTTTGAACGCAAATTTAGTAAACTACTGAAAATAATGTATGTGATGGATTAGTATCTAGTCTGAAATACTCCAAATTTAGTGCCATTTCAATCCCAAGAAGTCTCCAACGTTCTGTCTGTCCCGAAAGGGATTGAAGAACTATAGCATGTGACAATGGGATAGCAACCAGTCAACAATATCTAAGACAGAAGTTAAGCAACACTAAGCTTAGTCAATTCCTGGATGGGTTACCATCAAAACAATAATTTTATAATTTTTTAACTTACATAAAGAAGAAACCTACCTAAATAGGTAATAGTCAATACCTTTTAATTGTAACATAAACACTAGCTGCCTATAAAACGTAGCTTTGAATGACGTTATACCATTTAAGTTACATCAGTGGTTACTCAAACCTCTGAATACCCCGCAAGGGACAATGATAGTGTGTATGTGTGTGTATGTAAAATATTCTTTATTTTCAGGTACAAAAACCTAATTCAAAGGGTAGCCAGCCGTCTTTACACTGAACCTCAATTTAAAAAGGTAATACTTATTCAATAATTCTAATGCTAGTTTCGTATTCCTCACAATGTAATCATATATAATTATAAACACTACATAGTATAAAACAAAGTCGCTTTCTCTGTCCCTATGTCCCTTTGTATGCTTAAATCTTTGAAACTACATCTTTAACAAAGGCCCCAGGCACCTTTCTTTTTGGTCTGAAAGAGGTGACTTAAGTATAAAAGATCCTATCTTCAAAGTTCAATATTAATTCAATCAGAATATCTACACTAATGCAACTTTATAAGTTACCTAGGAGATTAAAGTTTACAAGGTTCTGTCCACCTTGGAAAGGATCATAGATTCACGTCCTTTAATGCCTTTCGGGGTGGACAGAACCCCGGAGATATAATATCTCCTAGGTCACTTAACAGCATGAATATTAGCGTTGTGATGTCATAATGGAACTTCGGTGACAGTTTGATAGGCTATCACCCATTATATTTATTTACCGCTAGTCCTTTAGTCGCCTCCTAAGATATGCCGGGAAGAACGGCAGCTTGTTAGCATTGTTGTTTCTTTTTACGTCCCAGACTAGCACAAAACAGGAAAGGACCAAAATATGTGAATGAATATGTATTTTATAAAATTTATCAGAATTATAACCTTATTAGACATATAATATCTAGAACGATCTAAGTTAAACAATTTGTTAACAACACGTAAACAACTATAAGTACATTAAAACGTACACAAATTAGTCGAGCTGAGCTTTTAATGTCTATCCACCCTTTCAAGGCTATCCTCTAATCACTTTGTCCTAATGACAGTGCAAATTCAGTGTTTATGAGTGTTTGGCTAAAAGGGCAAATTTACTTGTCCTACAAACCTCATTTCCGAAAACTCTTTGCGCGCTATTTGACAGCAAAGAGGTTTGGTGACTGAACTACTTACTTACGACATACATAGATGCATTTACATATTTATATATATATATACACATTACGCCTGTTTCCCTGTAGAGGGATAGGTAGAAATCATGGATTTGTCCCGATCCTGATTAACAATTGTCGCTTTATTGACACTCATACACAATCAGCGGTTATATGTACTTCTAATGTCACCCTTTTTCAATATGGCGTATATCTGACGGTCATTTGTCTTAGATACATTACGAAACTGTAATACTCTTACGGGATAGTCAGAATTTGAGTGTTCACCATCTATTGAATTGACTAAGGTGATGGTATTTGGCTACTCGAAGCCCACCTACGTGACAAGCAGTACCCAACGTGACAGGTGGTAAAGCATTATACGGTTGTTAATGTATATACATAATATGTAACTGTACTTGACTGAAATTACTACATACATACAGATACATATATTCACGCCTCTACGTCCCTAACCGTATAGGCAGAGACTATCGATCGCCACCCGGAACGGGTGACAAATCTCTCTTGCTTCACTCACACCCATTAACCTTCTCATACATGCTCTTCTAATCTTTATGTACAACCCGGTAAACTTGAAATTTGCTTTTTTTATAATATTATATGACGTATGAATTCGACATAGCTCAGTTGTTTGGGGCTTGACTCTGTATCAGTGGGTACAGGGTTCAAATCCCGCTTGAGCATGTACCAATGGAAATTAAGTTTAAACAATTTTTAGGTACATTTTCGTAATAAAAATACATTTACGAAATACGAATACTACGGTGAGGGAAAACATCGTGAGGAAACCTACCTATTCCCCGAACAGGTAGTTAGTGCTTGTAAATGGCGACATGGCTTACCACCACACATTGAGTACTAACAATCTAGTCAACACGTGGGTTCGAAGTAGCCATACAATTACTACCTTCACAATTGCGGAGATGGACCTGAACCTCTGACTACCCCGTATGGGTTAATGGTCGTAACCGCGTTTGTCTTTTTGTTTATAATATTATCTACGTCAGTCGTACAGTCGTAAACCTGTAATTGACTATCAATGTCAATGTCGCAATACTGCCCACCTTTTAGCAAAATACAGTCGTTATACTCGTGGATTATGCTATTCTATTCCTAGATTTGCATTTTATTGAAGTGTGGGACGGAATTAGCTCGGCATTGAATTTATTCAAGGTCTCTGCTATTGCTAAGTGTATTTACAAAATACATGCAAACACATGATTAATAACGAACCGGACTTATCGCGTAAGTTTTTATATAATAAAATTACCTTTATTAACCCGACGTTTCGGCTACGTTGCATTAGCCATGGGACAACGTAGCCGAAACGTCGGGTTAATAAAGGTAATTTTATTACATATAAACTTACGCGATAAGTCCCGTTAGTTATTAATCATGAGTATAAAACGCGAATCTCTTAAAACTATAATATACAAACACATTCACGAATATTTTTCCTGTTAGGAAAGACTGAGATTATAATTGTATGCATCCCAACGGGATAGGGAAACTAATCAATACTGCCACCTGGAATGAGTGATAAATCTCTTGCTTCACTCACACCCATTAACCTTCTCATACATGCTCTTCTGTTTTTCACACTACACCCGCCTTGAGAAGAATGTCTCCAATTTGATCTGTATAAGTTCTACGGCTACCCCGTCCAACTTTACCTTCCAATTTAGCTTTATAGAGTCCTGTTTTAACCCGCCTTTCATACATCCACATCAACCTTAACATATCTTTCTATTTTCGTCACTACATCTTCTTTTATACCACAACATTAACTAGAAATATATTATATACCTACTAGCGACCCGCTCCGGCTTCGCAAGGGTATAAAATATATAGCCTACTACACTATTAACTGGATATTATTATACATATAAACCTTCCTCTTGAATCACTCTATCTATTAAAAAAAATCGCATCAAAATCCCTTGCGTAGTTTCAAAGATTTAAGCATACAAAGGAACAAAGGGACAGAGAAAGCGACTTTGTTTTATACTATGTAGTGATATTGTTAAATAAGAATGAGGGTCTGTATGTAATAATGGAGTGTATATGTCCTTTTACTTATGGCTCACTTTTAATATGACTACTATGGTAGTAAGAATTAGCGTCAATATGGAAAAAAATTGAAGGTAAACATCGTGAAGGAAATCCCTTAGAATAGGTAAAAGACTAACTAGGCATTAAGTTTTTGGAAATATTTAGTGGGTATGAAGCGTATGTATGTGCACGTAACTCAATTATTCATCATATTATTATTAACCTTGCAGACATAATATTTTATATTCGATATAACATAGAATATTGACGACAAATCTCTATTTCATTGCCCACTAATTCCTGTTTTAGCTTCAATCAATCAGCCTATATCAGTCCACTGCTGGACGTAGGCCTCCCCAAGGGTACGCCACAAAACATGATCACTCGTGGCCCTCAGCCAACCACTACCAGCGAACTTCTTCAGGTCATCGGTCCACCTTGCAGGGGGCGTCCTACACTACGTTTTTTGCTTCATCTCACCTTTTATCTGATAATCAGATAATAACAGTCAGATTGACGACATATTAAAAAAGAGTGACGTTAGAAGCACCTATAACCGCTGAATATGTATGACTGTCAATGAAGCGAAAGTGGTTTGTCAGGATCGGGACAGATGGGGATCCGTGATCACTGCCTAGCCCTTTACAGAGTAACAGGTGTGATGTGTATGTATGTATATCACTCTTAAGTTACTTCTACACCATCTTTATTTACAGTTTGGCGAAATGATAGTCTCCTGCGAAGGTTGTGAAAGAGTGAGAAGAACTGCCCAACACGCTTTGGAAATGGCGAAAGAGCGGTCCAAATGGGCAGAAGACCACATCCAAGAATTGGAAAGGAGCATCAATATGACAGTTGAGGAACCAGAGCAACTGTCAAATGACACGTCAGAACAAACGTCAGAAAGACATATGGATCCTAGTTCATCTGTCAGATACATCCAGCCGTCAGTCATTTTAGTATTGACGTGGGTTGTGATTTTGTTGCAGTTTTGATTCCTTTTTTAGAGGTTAAGGTTTTACTATGTGTAAGTTTTTTTAGGTAATATTATCATTGACTTAAGAGAATAATAAATCTTAATATGTAGGTTATTGACCTATATTATTGATCTATATGATATATACAGATCAATTAATTAAGGATATACATAGCATTAGTTAATACGTAGATTTATGTGACTTATACATTGAATTTGTTTATAATTTTGACAAATGTATGACTTTTTCGGTTTTATTCTAAATGACATCTTAAGCACAATGCAACAGATTTTTCTGATCCGATGACAACATTACCTATTAACATAAATGATTATATTTCCTGTGATGAATAAAACTTCTGATTTTGTCTCGGGTTTTAAAAGTATGTGGCAGTATTAGTAAATAAACCGAAAGAATGTTAATTTAAATGACAAAAGATTTGAATAGGATTTTTAAAGAGTTTGGAGTTTGAAAATTTTTACTGTGTGTAAAAACTATACTATTTTAAATGCAAAAGAATGTTTTTAAGAATGATATACACAAGAAGACGATCTGTTTCAATATACAGAGATCATCGACTTCAGTAATAATTATAGCAGACAAGTCACTCCCTATATACTACATACAAATAACAAAGTAACAAATAATGACGTTAATTTAAAATAAGAATATACCTTTTGACAGAGCTTGCGTCAAATTAGATAAAAAAAATCTGACAACTGTTACGTCAGTCATAACGCTGTGATAGGTTTATTTTTATTTTAAGAAGTGAGATTCAAAATTTAAGGTTTTAAATGCATTATAGATGAATAGATTTAAAAACATCTGTACTAGTTCTATTTTAAACAAGCTTATTAAACTATAAGCAGATTTGCGTTAATTTTTAACTGCAGGTCCTTTTTGTGTCTCGGAAAACACAGTATATGGATCCACTACATTACTTTGTAAAAAAAAATACTGCATATAAATAGTGAATCTCTTATGCTATCTTTTCCTGAAGTATTTCTAGTTCAATTTACACGTATACACTGGTTCCTTATTAGATTAATCTTATATACAAACTACTACTAGTAATTACGACCAAAAATGCTGCTTTCATACATCCATGTAAATTTATTCCATTGTGAAAAAACATTACCGTTCTTTTATTTTTTGTTAGAATGTATGTCAAATATGTATGATAAAATATAAATAAATCCATCAATTATAATTGTGTCTTAAATTTTGTACTAATTTGAAATTCAATTGTAAATAAGTTATTTTACTTATTTTATAAGTCTTCCAAGAATATCTTAATATCACTTGCATACATGTAAGAATTAATTAATTTTTGATATTAATAAAATAATAAATTTGTCAAATTCGTATTTTTTGTATTATTCTACTTATACACATAAACCGACATATACACATATACATTCACAAACCTTGGAGACAGAAGGATATTGGTGACAGGTTGCTAGCCCATGGCCCATTAGTTTCCATTTATCCCTAGTCCCTTAGTCACCTCCTACGACATGCCGGGAAGAACGGCAGCTAGTTAGCTTTCTTATTACGTCCAGGCTAGCACGGGTTGGATTAATTACTCTGTATATATCAAAAGTATTACAAACGAACAGTTTCCCTAACAAGGGTTAGGCAGAGATCAAAGATCCAATTTTTTACTTGTATCAGTAATAAAGAGGATACGTTAAATTATTAATTCGTCTTTGTTGTTTCACAAATGGTCAGATTACAACATATTTAACACAAACTATAATTTACAAATAACCTTAGCTCAACCATTAATCTAATAAACGTCTTTTTATTGCATACAAGGTTATGTTCGTGGGTTTGCTTGTACTATAAAACATACAATATATATTACTTATTGATCAATGATGATGAGGTTATTTATAAAGATAGATTACTTGACCATACAAACATACATACATACACATCACGCCTGATTCCTAGTAGAGAGGTAGGCGGAGATCACGTATCCCTATCTGTCACGATCCTGACAAACCACTTTCGTTTCATTGACACTCATACACTCTATGTATCGGTCATACCCTATGTAGCGCAATGCTTTGTATAAAGCACAGTACTAAATGACATAAAAGGATTACAAAGAGCTTTTTACTGACCTCTGAGATCATCAATAAACATAATATTTCCTTATCAATGCCATCAAGACACTAATTCTTTTACTAAAAGTGCCCGAAGAGACAAACTGAGTTTCTGGCCACCCTAAAAGGGCTAAAATGACCTGACTTTATATGTTTATCACTACATAGTATAAAACAAAGTCGCTTTCTCTGTCCCTATGTCCCTTTGTATGCTTAAATCTTTGAAACTACGCAACGGATTTTGATGCGGTTTTTTAATAGATAGAGTGATTCAAGGGGAAGGTTTATATGTATAATAACATCCATTAAATAGTGGAGTAAGTAGGCTATATATTTTATACCCGTGCAAAGCCGGAGCGGGTCACTAGTACATTATATAAATGTATAAAAATGAATTTACTCTTAAACATAATTCTGAATATATGTTTTTATTTATACTATATTTACCCGCTTTAAAACTTAGCACTGTCAGTCATTCAGTCTGTCAGATATTTTTTTATTATACAAATCCCACGCAAGCCCTTGATTATACGTTATAAGTCCATAAAAAACGAATCAAGATTATTGCCATAAATCACAATATGGCGTCTATAGTTATGCCCCGCCCACTCGCGTAAACAAAGGTTGTATATCTATAAGTACACTAATTTGAGAATAATTGGAGATTAAAAAGTATATGATACTGTAAGTCAGTAATAATGAGTTGTTTACTAAAAAATTGTGTTATTTTGTATAACAAAAGCACATACATAATTTATACATTCACGTAGTTTTATCCCTTTCGGGGTGGACAGAACATTGGTGACGATATTATTTCCAAGGTCACCCTTGAGCATGAATATTGAGGGTTGCGATAGTACATAAAATTGTAGACAGGTAGCTAGCCCATCGCTAAATTGATTTCATTGGCCTATATTCCCTTAGTCGCCTCCTTTGATATGCCAGGAAGAACGGCAGCTAGTTGACATTCTTTTAACATCCCAGTTACCGGGTATATGCTTATATAATAGACTTTTTAGACATTTGTATTAACATTCGAGGTCATAAACAATTAAACACCGTACATAATGTGCACTTTTCACATCAGTGTGATATTTATATCTAAAACACAGTCTAAAATTTACAATAACATAAGAAAGAAATCACGTTTAAAAAGCAAGTTCGTAAGCAAGTTTGTATAAAAAATATTGATGAAAATTTAGAAGAATTAGACTAATTACATGCTCTGTTACATACAAAACAAACCCAAATTACATTATTAGACATGTCACATATATCAGTAGAAATAAAACAGATTTCAAGAGAAATTCAAAATTACATTAATGATCTAATAAAAAGTGTCATTATTACCCGACCAGATTAAAACCGGTTTACATCCAAGTCAGACGTGGGAAATCGGTCACTTTTCCAATCGGTCGGGTTATTTTAGAACAAGCTTTCCTCTTGCAGTCCGTCAAATGGTATTGAAATAAACTGACGTTTGTTTGGCGGGAAATAAATGATCGTGGTTGTGTGAAAAATTAAATTGCAAAATAATAATTTGGATTTAAATGTGTATGTGTTGAGTTGAATAAAGAGTTTTTGGTGTAATGATATGAAGAATAATATGTTTTAAATTAATAAATGTTTTAATTTAAAGTTTTTAGTAAATAAAATCGGAAAAATCTGCGGACCAAAAATTTTTACGAATGGTTTCATATCTTAACTTTTTATTATAAATACACATATTCAGTGTTAAATTTCACAGTGTGTGTGAATGTTTCGTAAATATACAAAAAAGTGATAAACATTAGAGTAACTTTTTTCATACAGTGTAAATTCAGTGTAATTTTCCGAAAATGTACAAACAACTATTATACTTATTACTCTCTCTAACCATAGTCCACGGAACTATAATTTTCAACGAAGAACAATGCCTAAACTACACAATATACCCCATACAATACGAACTAGCCATAAAACCCTATATAACTGACGAAATAAACTCTTTTATCGACTGTGATTTACGTATAACAATAATATCAAACACCAACAATGTAAGAACGATAGTTCTCGAAGCGAAAAATATGGAAATTAATCCCAATTCAGTGAAAGTATATAAGGAAAATGAGAATATACTTAATGAAGTAAAACCTTATCTATACGATGAGATTGAGGGACGTTTGTATCTATACTTAAATGAACCATTAGAGGATTATAACTGGAATAAGATGATGTATAGAATACATGTGTCCTATAGGATTTCTTTGTCACAGAATTCTAAAGGAATATTTATTACGAAATATAATGATGGAGGTACTGACAAGTAAGTAATGAAAGTAAATAATATATAACTTTTAATACTATAGTCGCCAGTAAGTCATACTGGAGCGTAAATAGATTGCTAACATCATAGAACATCATAGACATGTTTTTTTTTCTATTAATTTGACCTGTTTATTTATCAATGTAATTGTATTTTAGCTACCAAATGTTTATTTAGATTTACAAATGCTTTTGTTGAACTAACGATTTCCTTTGTCGCACTAGGGTCCTGCCCTGTAAAGATATTGTGAAAAAATGACTAATAAATAAATAAATAACTAGCTGCCGTTCTTCTCGGTACGGTGTAACAGGCAACTAAGCGACTAAGGGGGGTATTGTAATCTATTGGGCAATGTGCTAGCAAAAACTGTAACCAATGTTCCATACAATCCCAACAAATATCTCAAATACTAGAAGTGACTAGGATACTCTAAGGTTCTGTCCACCCAAAACGGGATTAAAGGGCGTGAATGTATATGTATAAGTTGCGTTAGGGAAATGCTTTATACCATACATGTAGGAACCATACGTCACCTCTTACAAGTATATTACTACGTACATATACATCATACAAAAGCGGCAGGAGCCACAACGGTAAGATCTCTTATTAGAGGTCCTAGGTTCGAATCCCGGCTCTGGCATATTTATTTTAATAATTAAATAAATAAATAAAATATTTAACATTTACGGCACTCAAGCCTCTGACTATCTCGCCACATTAAAAAAGGGGGTGTAGCATATACAAGTCGTGAAGCGTATGTTATGTCATATTACATACATACAAAAAACACATACAATACATACACTTTAATAAACAACAAACATGAATAAAACTATTATTTACAATAAAAAAAATATAAAAATATATTACACAAATGAAACCGTGATAGAATTACACATATTTAGTTCCCTGACGTAATTAGAACGTCAAGTAGGTATTTTTCTTCCTGACATGTCATAAAAAGTATTTAATACATTGCATCACAACCATAATTCTCTGTCAGGGATAATTAGTCAGAGGTTTGCGTGTCCTGTTCAGGAATTAAGTGATTTATTAAAAAGCGTAAATTTCCTTATTTTTATCAATATCATATTATAAAAATACAAATGTGAAAATATTAATGTGGTGGGTATTTGAGGTTCTGTCTACACCGTAAGGACTTAAAGAACGTTAATGTTTATGTATTTAATTGAACTGGCCCCTTGCATTTAAGATATGGGTGCTAATTGAATTGCCTTATTAATAAGTTAAGGGTGCTAATTGACATATATTTAATACGCATATATTTCTCATAGATAGATAATTACATACATAGCATATTCTCGTAACAATCAACGACCAGACTGAAAAATCGAAAGAAAACGTAGTTCTAAAATGTTAGTTTTCCCTCCACCGGGAGTCGCACCCGGGACCTAAGGAATTAATCATTCGCGCCACATAAGTCACACATTTCCCTGTAGAGACAACCACTTTCGCTTCGTTGACACTCATACAACTCCTCATACACACTCTGCGGTTATGGGTAAATAGTTTTAACTCACCCCTTTTCCTATTAAATTTAATAACTAAATTATACATGTCGGGATGGAATCAATTTGGCGGTGGGCTAGAAACCTGTCACCATTGTTCCATAAGACATCGCAACCTCAATATGACCTAAGAGATACTAAATCTCCGAAGTTCTGTCCAACTCAAACGTGACGTGAATGTACAGTAAACGCTAAAAGTGCAGTCCCAGTAACTTTTTATACGGTTTATCTTTATAAGAACAAAAGACATTATTTTACATTTTAAAACTGGCGCCACTATGCATTGTCATGGCCACTATACGTACACGTGCTTCGTAATGAAAAATATTGTCTTTTGTTCTTATAAACGTAAACCTTATAAACAGTTACTGGGACTGCACTTTTAGTGTTTAATGTAATGTACATACGTCCCCGACTAGCACGCTATCCAAATATTAGGCTAGGATACACAGGAAAGCCTATTTAGGTCACTAGCCCATCGCAGCATAAGTAATTGGACCGCTTTTTTATGGTCTGTTGAACATGCCACAATGGGTATGGTTAGCATGCATTTCGGGTTCGATTCTTGGGTTTAAGATGCTTTATATATATAGTGTATGTCCCGTGTTAGCTGGGACGTAAAAAGAATGCTAACTAGCTGCCGTTCTTCCTGGCATTTCGTAGGAAGCGAGTAATGGATTAGAGGTATATGTAATGTTTTGAGCTAACAATTTGTCATCAATGTTCCATTTGAAATTAAAACCCTCAAACTTCATCTAGGAGATGTAATCGTATCTTCGAGGTTTTGTCCACCCCGAAAAGGATTACCCTCCTGCATGTATACTTATACTTACTACTTGTACTTAAGCGACGTTTACACCTATTTGTATTCACAGATACATGCTAACCACCCGTCTATATCCAGATAGAGCGAAATATCTATATCCCTGTTTCGAAAACAGTCAATTTGAATCCGTCTTTAAAGTCCGAGTGATACCGCACCCGGATTCACGACGGTATAAGAGCAGTTTATTCGTTGCTGATGAGATGAAGAGAGACAGGTATGTAACGTATATTCACGTATTATTATCCCTATTGGGGTAGATAGAAACAAGGAAACAATCAATTTTTCAATCGGCTTTAGAGATTTTACGATTGGTTGGAACGTAACCTATTTTCCATTTTGACATCACAACCCCAATATACATGCTAATAAGTGACTAAGAAGCTTTTTTTATGTCTTTAAAATTCTGTCCACCCCGAAAGGTTAAAAGGACGTGAATGTATATGTATGTATGTCATATCGTTTAAATAATAAGAAAGCTTTAAGATGGAAAACTTTCTATTAAACGCAAAAAGTTGACTCTTCAAATAAGGTTGTATACCTAAGTATAGAATCAATGATAACTAATAGCCCTCGTTTCACCAGATAGTAAACAACGTGACAGGTGATTAGTCCATCGCACATAGTGACTATTACTTATACTGATGATAAAACGACTGTCTTAAGTCAGTGATGATAATGATACTTTGTCCTATCTACCTTGTAAAGGATAATTGTCGTGAAGAAAGTTATAATGAATATTACAATTTAAGTATATAATTACAAAATCACAGTCCAATATTCCTGCAAAAATTGATTAGTAAATTATACTTGCATGAATTTAATTATACATATGTATGTTTTTTTCTTTCAGCCAACACGGAACATTCGACTTCCTACCATCACCCCAAATAACTACCAACCAACTAGGATTCCACTACTCCGACTACCATAGTCAGACTATTAGCTCCCACAACAATACAATAGCCTTTTGGGCTCCAAAACCTCATTTAGCCCAATACAATTACATAACCAGTTTAACCAGGTCTACAGTGGACAAACTCTACGAATATTTTTCTTTTGAAAAGCCTTTTGTGACAGGTCATATTAACGTGGTTGGTGTACCTAATAATTTGAATAGTTATGAATTCAACAGTTGGAACCTTTTGACCATTGGGTAAGTACACAAGTACATTAAGAATCTAACTAGCTACCATTTTTTTGATGACCTCCATGGCGCGATTGGTTCGATTCCCGGTGGAGGCACAGTTAAGAATTACGCTTTTCTACTGCTTTTCGATCTGGTCGTCGATTATATATGCTATATATGTATTTATCTATGCATAATAAGTATATATTTCTTACGATCTCTTACGATACAAGTACCCTTAACACAAGTCTTAAAATATGTACTTACCAAGGTGTTAGTTCAATTGGTGTAATAATGTATAAATATTATTATTATTCTTGCATGAGCATGTATGAGATGGTTATTGTGTGTGAGTGAAGCAAGAGAGATTTGTCACCCGTTCCAGGTGGCGATCGATTGTCTCTACCTATACGGTTATGGATGTAAAGGCGTGAATATATAATAATAATAATAATATTTGGACATTATTACACCAATTGAACTAGCCCCTTGGTAAGTACATTTAAGACTTGTGTTAAGGGTACTAGTCAACGTATATTTAAGAAATATATACTTATTATATATAGATAAATACATATATAGCATATATAATCAACAACCAGACTGGAAAGCAGTAGAAAAGCGTTGTTTTTAACTCAAATAATATATGTATGTATGTATTTCTTTCTGGAATGTCGTAGGAGGCACTAAGGCGACTAAGGGACTAGGAGTATCATGAGGCGATAGGCTAACAACCTGTCACTTCCATATGCCATCACAACCCTAATATGAATGCTAAAAGTGATCTAGATTGTGACCAAGGTTTTGTCCACCCCGAAAGGGATTAAAGGTCGTGAATGTATATGTATGTTATAAACAGGTAGGTAACCATATTAAGCTTGTGTGTTAAGTGATTAACATTTACTGTGTCACTATGTTATAGTTTGTACATAGTTTGGTTGAATAATTCTTTAATATATTATTACTGACTACCTCACATGGTACAACAGTCGTGATGTATGTACATGACATTGATACATACATTTTATAGTACCCGCCACATACGGTGGCAGTAGCCAAACTTGGAACTAAATTTGACGTTTCCGCCATTGCGTGTTATTTTGTATGAAAGGTAAATTTAGTATTACCAGCGTTGTGTTTTTTGCCCACTCTTTGTAATTTTTATGTTTGTTAAGGGTGATTATAATAAATTGATTTCTGGAGTTTCTTGTTAGTTCTTCTCCAAGGGTCTCCACTGAACTTCTTCTTCTCAATCGTTACGCTCTTATCAGAGCGGTCGTGGTCTTCATGACGTGGCATCTTGAGCAGCCGAAATGGTTGGTGAACTAACCTCGGTAAAAATATGTAAAGACAATGCTCAGTGCCATGTTTGAAATAGTTTTTTTACATACATACATACACATCACGCCTGATTCCCTGTAGAGGGGTAGGCAGAGATCACGGATCCCCATTTGTCCCGATCCTGACAGACCACTTTCGCTTCATTGACATTCATACATTCTCTAATACACTCTCGGCGGTTATAGGTACTCCTAACGTCACCTTTTTTCAATATAGCGTCTATCTGACTGTTACATATATGTCTTATTAGGCCGGCCCCTACGTAACCGCCCTTCCACTTCACTCATATATATTCCTTTTGTCAATATATAGTTTTTTTAATTTGAACTTAGATCATAAAATAACTTTCAAAGAGAGCTTATGATAGGGCCTATTTTGAATAAAAATATTTTGACTTTTGACTTTGGTATATTAATTTGTTTTATTTGAGTTTATAGCTCTGCAACCAAAGATCGTTACAAATGAAACCTCAATATAATGTATCGAGCCGTATGGCACAGTGAGTGCTAGTTTTGGCGTGTTTACTGGCAACACTGGATTACGCGACTGTGGCGACGCCTCCAACTGCCACCGTATGTGGCGGGTACTCTATGTAAATATAAGTGACAATTTTCTAATACTAGTTGACAGGATGCCATAGATTCTTTTACAAATAATCTCATTTCGCAATAAAATAAATAAAAATGATTATATTACCTATTAGATTCAACTGTATTTTTTCCCTTAAACACCACCTTATGACATGCCAGCAATAAAACCCGTTAGATAAGACCTATAAACTGAATGAATTTGAAATTTAGCAGACTATAAACCAAATGAATTTGAAATTGGTAGAAATGAATTAGAAATGAAATGAACTTGTTGAAATGACTTTGAAATGACTTGAAACGAATTTGTTGCAGAGAAAACTACCTAGCCTACTTCCCGCAATACACAAGCATAGAACAAAAGTACCAAATGGCAAATGAAATGACTAGGCAAATTTGCAGAATTTGGCTTGCAAACCCCTCGGAATTGGTTAGAACTAAATGGGACGAAATTTGGTTCAAAGAAGCCGTTTCTATATATTTGAGCTATGAAATTATGGCTATGGTAAGGTTTAATATATTTGTGATATTAACTCAAGAATAAAATAATATTAAGCGTCTATATAGGCACAAAAACATATCAATTCAGTGTAGCTCAGTTGTTTGAGACTTGACTCTGTATCAGTGGGTACAGGGTTCAAATCCCGCTTGTACCAATGGAAATGAAGTTTATTGAATTTATAAGTACATTTTTGTAATAAAAATACATTTTTGAAATGCATCGAATATTACGGTGAAGGAAAACGTCGTGAAGAAAACTACATGTTCCATAATAGGAAATATCAGTGCTTGTAAATGGCGTTATGGCTGACTACCTGTCACATTGAGTATTGACTATTTGATCAACACGTGGGTTCGAGATGGCCTTTGAATTACTAACTTCGCAATTGCGGAGATGGACACCTGCACCTCTGACTACCCCGCCAGGGTTAATGACCGTGAACGCGTTTGTTTGCTTTGACAAAACATACACAATACAAAAAGTTTACAAATCAAACTTACAAACTAGGGGGTATAGCTTGTGCATGTTATTGTCGCAGCAAAAAGGTTCCAACTCAGCTGGGTATGTTACTTTTGGTATATAATACATCCCTTGCTAGTTTGGGACGTAAAAAGATTGTTAACTAGCTGCTGTTCTTTCTGATGACGTAGGAGGCGACTAAGAGACTAGAGGTAAATGGAATCTATGGGGCGATGGGCTAGCAACTTATCACCAATGCTCCAAATAACATCGCAACCCAATCAAAATAATATTCATGCTAAAAAGTGACCTAGGAGATATTATAGTGTCTCCGAGGTTCTGTCCACCCCGAAAGGAATTAAGGGAGGTAAATACATACATACATACGCTTCACGACTTGTGTATACACACTCCCTTTTTTACTATGGCGGGGTAGTAAGACGCTTGAATGCCCATCTCCGAAATTTCGAAGGCATGTTAGGTATGGGTCATTCGAAGCCCGCGTATCACTAAATAGACAGCACCCAACGTGACAGGTAGTGAACCGTATCGCCGTATATAGGCACTGACTATTACCTATCCTGAGGGATAGGCAGGTTTCCTCACGATGTTATGAGGTAAATGTATCATATACTTTTCTTACAGACAACAGAATTCCAAACCTTACCCACATACAAACAAGAAGTAAGAAACTTCGTTCTTCAAAACGATATACAAAACCGAAATCACTTAGAAAATAAAGACAGCACATTCCCAAATGACCAATTCACTTTGATTTCGTCCAAAACTACGGCGCTGATGTGGATGTTAGAAGACTGGGTCGGAAGGGAACGGTTTCAGACGGCTTTTGTCAAGTATATTAATATGAGGTAAGATCATGGAGTAATTAATAAGAGGAGTGGGCCTTACGCAATATTTGTATGGAAACTAGCGTGGCATTACGCGGGGTGAAACGAGGTACGCGGGACGGAGGGGGGATATTACAACCAATTAAAACACGACATCGGCCAATCAAATCAGGTATATTCTTTCTACTACACATTTTTAGACTCCGCACCAATTAAAACACGCCATTTGGATTCCGCACCGCGTAACGGGGACCGCTCCTTACGCCGGGTCCTCTTTATATTTGGTTCGTGGGTAAAATTTTATTCAATTAGCTAGTCTGGGACGTAAAAAGAATGCTAACTAGCTGTCGTTCTTCCTGACTTAGGTAGTTATGGGACTAGTGGTAAATTATTTATATAGAGAAGTACCTATAACCGCCGAGTGTATGAAGTGTATGTGTGTCAATGAAGCAAATATTGTCACGATTGAAACAGATGGGAATTCCTGATTTCTAGCTACCCCTCTACAGGGCAACGGGCGTAATACACACACACACTTCATGATTAAATGCTGCTGTAGCCTAGTGGGTAAGACCTCCGACTTCTTATGTTAAAGGTCCTAGGTTCCAATCCTGAATCTGGCATGTACTAATGAATGAAATTGAAATATGTGTGTTTCATTTACGTACATAATTTACAGTCGCTAACGGTGAGGGAAAACATCGTTAGGAAACCTGCCTATCTCTCATTATAGGTAATAGCCAGTGTCTATATACGGCGATACGGTTCACTACCTATCACGTTGGGTGCTGTCTATCTAAAAAACGCGGGCTTTGAGTGGCTCATACTTAACATGCCTTCAAAATTTCGGAGATGGGCACTTAAGCTTCTGACTACCCAGCCATAATAAAAAGGCAGTGTGTATACACAAGCCGTGAAGTGTATGAGTGTCAATGAAGTGTTTTGTCACGATCGGGATAGATGGGGATCCGTGATCTCTGCCTTCCCCTCTACAGGGAAATTAGTAATCTCATTAGACACTAGGGGCTAGCAACCTATCACCAATGTTCCATTATGACATCGCAACCCTAGTCATGCTAAAAAGTGAAATAGTAGATCTTATAACTCCGAAGTTCTGTCCACCCCGAAAGGGATTAAAGGACGTGAATGTATATGTATGTATGCTTTTAACAGAAAAGGTTCGACAATAACTCTCGAAGATTTCACTACATACCTACAAACGGAAACATCAGACTGCGATTACTACAAGGGGTATACTGTGAAGGACATTATGACTAGAAAACCGGGCTATCCAATAGTCAAAGTGACTATTTACAGGGATAGCGAAGATGTTGTTTTATTGGAACAGGTAAGTTTGTCTATATATGTTCATAGTCATGTCCTTTAATCCCTTTCGGGGTGGACAGAATTTTAGAGATATTTTTAATGTGCATGAACATATAACGCCCACTTTTCCTTTAGAGGGGTAGGCAGAGAACACGGATCCCCATTTGTCTCGATCGTGACTTTTACGACAAAGAGTAAATAAAGAAAGCAAACTAGCTGCCGTTCTTCCCGGTATGTTGTAGGAGATAAGTAAAGGACAAGGGGTAAATTGAATCTATTGAGCGATGGACTAGTGACCTAACCTGTTCCATTATAACATCAAAACCTATTTATGCTAAAAAGACCTGAGTTATATTATCAAAGTTCAGTCCACCCCGAAAAGGATTAAAGGACGTGAATGTATACGTACATGATTAATAACTAACGGGACTTATCGCGTATCCACGTAGTCTGCCCGTGACCATGGCTGCTGCAACGTAGCCGAAACGTCGGGCTAATAAAGGTAACTTTATTATATAAAAACTTACGCGATAAGTCCCGTAAGGTAATTAATCATGAGTATAAATCGCGAATCTCTTAAAACTATAATATACTAGCGACCCGCTCCGGTTTCGCAAGGGTATAAAATATATAGCCTACTCCACTATTTAATGGATGTTATTAAACATATAAACCTACCTCTTGAATCACTCTATCTATTTAAAAATACCGCATCAAAATCCGTTGCGTAGTTTCAAAGATTTAAGCATACAAAGGGACATAGGGACAGAGAAAGCGACTTTGCTTTATACTATGTAGTGATACGTACGTTATATTTACAGAGACAATTCACCTTCAACAAAGAAGCCGAAACGACAGGCACATATTTAATACCTATCACGTATTCCGTGCAACATGAAGAGTCGTGCTTCAATTGTTTCAAGCCACATTTCATCATGGATTCAGAGAATTACTCCTTCAAGGAAATGTTGAAAGGTGGCTGGATTGTCATGAATAGGAATGGTTCAGGTTAGTATTAAGGTGGTATGGGTCGTCAAAGAACGCTAATTAGCTGCCATTCTTCTGTGTATTGGGGTTGCGATGTCATGATGGAACATTGGTGACAGGGTGCTAGCCTATCGCCCAATAGATTCAATATACCCCAGTCCCTTAGTCGCCTCCTACGATATAGGAAGAACGGCAGCTAGTTAGCATTGTTTTACGTCCAAGATTAAGGAGTCATTATATTATTTATATTAATGACATAATACACAAAGGTCACTGAAAATAGATTGTATATAAATTTGCATTGTTGAGATGCAACGGAAAATTGCTGCTTTGCCAAAAGTGTGAGTAATACTAATTTCAAGGTTAGGACTTCGATTCTACTATCAATATTCGTAGAGATTATCGATCGCCATTGAACGATGCTGACAAATCTCTTGCTTCATTCATACCCATTAACTATCTCATACATGCTCTTCTGTTCTTCACTACATACCGCCTTAAGATGGAACAAATATACATAAAATCTAAAGTATGTTTTGGGATAATGACGGCATTAATATGGAACATTGGTGACAGGTTGCTAGCTCATTGCTCAATTGATCTTTGCCCCTTAGTTGACTCGTAAAAAATATTAAAAGAAAAAAAGCTACTAAATATTTACACTCAAGACTAGAAGAGGAAAATATTATTACATACATACATACATACACATCACGCCTGATTCCCTGTAGAGGGGTAGGCAGAAATCACGGATCCCCATTTGTCTCGATCCTGACAGACCACTTTCGCTTCATTGACATTCATACATCCTCTCATACACTCTCGGCGGTTATAGGTACTCCTAACGTCACCTTTTTTCAATATAGCGTAATAAGACATATAACAGTCAAATAGACGCTATATTGAAAATATTATTGTATGTATTAGTATAATTCTTACATTTTCCTTTAGGGATAATCAGAAATTCGCGTATACCGATTCTAAATACATGCTAATACGTGCTATACACGTGCTAAAAGTGACTTAGGAGATACTATGTTTCGAATGGTCTGTCTACTTTGAAAGGGATATAGGTCGTGAATGTATGTATACCACAAAATCGAATATATAAAATGTTGGCCGCCTTAACAATTTAAGTAATAAAGAATAGTAGAATTGACAATCTGAGTGCTATTGATGAAAAGTTAATAGTATGAACGAATTTACACTTAGCAGAAATATCGGCTATTCAGTCTATTGACTATTTGAAATGTGGGTTCGGTATAGTCATATAATTAATACAATATAATATAATAATTATTACAATAAAACAGGACTTATCGCGTATATTTTACAAACAAGTATTACCTTTGTTACCCGACTTTTCAGTCAGGTTGCAATGTGACAAACAAGAGAAAGACAAACGCGTTCACGACCATTTACCCTTGCGGGGTAGTCAGAGGTTCAAGTATCCATCTCCGCAATTGCGAAGGTAGTAATTTTATAGCCACCTCGAACTCACGTGTTGACCAGATAGTCAGTACTCAATGTGATTGTCAGCCATGTCGCCATTTACAAGCACTAACTATTACCTGTTCGGGGAACAGTTAGGTTTCCTTTTATGTTTTTCGTTACATTCGTGCTATGCCTAAAGAGATATTTTCATGTGTTTAAGGTTCTGTCCACCCCGAAAGGGATTAAAGGACGTGAATGTATATGTATGTATTATGTAGTCTAGTGTTAGATGTGATTTTAAAATGTAACCAGCTGGTATATATCATAACAGAACATACACACACTCCTTTTTTATTCTGGCGGGGTAGTCAGAGGCTTGAGTGCCCATCTAGAATTCTAAGGCATGTTAGATATGGGCCACTCAAAGCCCGCGTTTCGCGGTATATATTATTAGAATATAATTATTATGTTCAAAACTTACGTACGTAAATTCATAGTTACTTACATATAATCTATTAATACATAAACATTCACGTCCTTTAATCCCTTCTGGATTGAACAGAACCTTGGAGATATAACATCTCCTAGACAACTGTTTAACATGAATATTAAGATTTCGTTGTCATAATGGAACATTGGTGACAGGTTGCTAGTTCATCGCCCAATAGATTTCATTGAACCCTAGTCCCTTAGTCGCCTCCTACGACATGCCGGGAAGAACGGTAGCTATATATAGCGGTACAGTGCTTATCTGGGACGTAAAAAGAATGCTAATCTATAAATATATATGAAAAATATATTACTCCTTCCAACCTTCACCGGAAATCGAACCCAAGAACCTAAGTAGTAACATTTCATCATCAAGCCATTATATCGCTCATCGTTTGCTAGCCCCTCGCTAAAAATCTAGCAATAAAATATTCTATTTATAACAACCTTGAACGATCTTCAAAATTTCAAACAAAATAATTGTTAACACCTGTTTGTATTGTGTAACGTTATTATAATCGCCGAGTGTGTATGAGGAGGTGTATGAAAGTACATGAAGCGAGAGTGGTTTGTCAGGATCGGGATAAATGGGCATCTGTGATCTCTATCTACTCTCTAATAGGAAAGGGGCGTGATGTGTATGTATGTATTTTATTGAGTACTAGTGACGCGCTCCGGCTTCGCACGGGTATAAAATATATAGCCTACTCTACTACTTAATGGATGTTATTATACATATAAACCTTCCTCTTGAATCACTCCATCTTATCAAAAACCGCATCAAAATCCGTTGCGTAGTTTCAAAGATTTAAGCATACAATGGGACATAGGGACAGAGAATGCGACTTTGTTTTATACTGTGTAGTGATTTACGTCGTGTATTAATATGAGACGTAAGGAATATGCTAACTATCAGTCTTTCTTCTCGGTATACATATGTTACTGTCTGTAAGGAATAGGGTTATTTAAAATTTTCAGTTAACGCTACCAATATTCATAAAATTTATGGAAGCTTTTTAAAGAACATTTTTGACATACCTATAGTCTATTTTTTTCAACAAACGAGTACTGAGTATGTCTGTCGCACATTTCCGATATGGACAGAGTGAGATGGGCTATTGCTAGAAGTCGAGTCAACATTTTTTTTTTGTTTTGATATTCATGGGAGATTCATATAATTTAACAGGACTTATCGCGTAAGTTTTTATACAATACAATTACCTTTATTAACCCGACGTTTTTTAACATATTTGTTTTGATATTGTTGAGGTTCGTTCGTATTGAATAGTTCTATAATTTTATGATTAAAAATTTCTGTTCGCGAATATGATATTTTCATAAAGAAACATTTTTCACATGATTGTGAATCGTACTGTAAATTTTGTCTATGTGAAACGAACTTTATGTAGATTTTGTCGACCAATAGCAAAACAATAAAAATTTTCGGTACTTGTTTCTTAAAAAAAATTAACTATAGGCAGATCGATAGCTACTAACTTAGTATTCAAGGCTCAAATAACAGTTACCGTTATTTCAATAGTTTTTAAGAATAATAATAATTGTACCCTTGAGACTTATCACAAGTTTTAGTAATCACGCTGACTAGAGTGTGTATGATAAGGTGTATAGCTGTCGATTAAACGATAGTGGTGATGAACTGTACAAATATGGATCCGTGATAATGCGAATGTGTAACTATGAATACTAAAACAGTAAGTAATCCATCTACATACATATAAAAATCATTTTTCTTACCTTGCAGGTTTATACAGAGTTAATTATGACAAAGAAACATGGAGACTTATTATAGACACGTTGAAGCACGAAAGGCACTTAATTGAGGCACCTAATCGAGCACAGGTAGGTTGTAGATATATATTAGGAAGGCCATCCATCCTAGTCCGGGGCGCTTACTACGCGGTCGGAGACTAGCTCGCCGATGCTCAGGGTTGGCAATGAGTGCATCGCTATAGATAATTGTTTCTGTATAATTTGGTTCTGTAACTGGCAATGGGCAAAAAATCCTGAAAACCGGAGTTTCTTGTTGGTTCTTCTCCGAGCCAGGGCTTCCGAACCAACGGTAGAATTTCAATGCTAAGAGACAACCAGTGTCAAGCAAATGTTTTGACTTACAATGAATGTACTTTACTTGTACTTATGTTGACTTTGACATTACATACGCACATAATATCTCTTATGGTATCTATGTATTTCTATTCGGGTCTTAAAGATAACAAACCTTACCAATAGTACTTAACACTTACCCTATTTCCTAGGTCACTTTTAACATAATCATCGATCTTTTAGCCTTAACGTTTCGTCGTGGCTCAGTTGTTTGCAGCTTGACTCTATATATGTACAGGGTTCAAATCCCGCTTGAGCATGTACCAATGGAAATGAAGTTTAATGAATTTGTATGTACATTTTCGTAATAAAAATAATAATGAGTACAACACTACGTTGTGGAAAAACATCGTGAGGAAACCTACTTGTTCCACGAAGAAGGAATAGTTAGTGCTTGTAAACATATGGCTTTCCACCTGGCACATTGAGTTCTAACTATCTGGTTAAAACGTGGGTTTCAGGTAGCCATAGAATTACTACCTGCGTGATTGCCATTTCATTGTATACTCTCATCTAACATGAAATGTATCGTAACTTAGAAGACGTCACCATATGTATATGTCACTGAGTATTATAAGCCTCGGAAAATAAGCAGGGTGGTCAACTAATAAACAGATATATAAATAAATATGGCGACATGCCTTACCACCTGTCACATTGAGTACTATCTGGTCAACGCGTGGGTTCGAGATGGCCATAGAATACGATGGAATATATACTACCTTCGTAATTGCGGAGATGGATCCCTCAACCTCTGGCTAACCCGCATGGGTTAATGATCGTGAATGCGTTTGTCTTTTAGCCTTTTCATAACGCTGATACGTAATATTGGGGGAAAACCACCCATCACTATCACTCTACCATTTGTTCGAAAGCCCTAGAGCTTGGAGAAGAACCAACAAGAAACTCCAGCCTCAGGGATTTTTTGCCTAGTAGGTACCAACTTATTTACGTCTTATACCGAAAACACTACATACAATTTGCTTATTTCAGATAACGAATGACGCTTTCGCCCTATTCATGTCAGGCGACCTGCCCTACGAAATAGCGAGCGCAATAGTCAGTACTCTGCAGTACGAAGATGAGCTGCAAGTGTGGGTATCGGCGACCAACGGGTTCCAGCTCTTGAAACTAGATGGCGCTTATATCAAAATGAATAAAGGACTGTATGAGAATTGGAAGGTAGGTTTTTAGTTCATTTCTAAACATACATAACAACATACGCTTCACGACTTGTGTATACACACTCCCTTTTTTATTATGGCGGGCTAGTCAGAGGCTTGAATGCCCATCTCCGAAATTTCGAAGACATGTTAGGTATGGGTCATTCAAAACCGGCGTATCACTAGATAGACAGCACCCAACGTGATAGGTAGTGAACCATATCGCTGTATGTAGGCATTGACTATTACCTATCCTGAGGGATAGGTAGGTTTCCTCACGATGTTTTCCCTCACCGTTAGCGACTGTAAACGTACATATATTGAGTATTATATTGTATAATATTATGTATTTAGTATGTATGTATTGAAACTGAAGAAAATGGGCTCTCTCCGAACTTAAGAGAGCGTGTATTAGTAAAGAAATTGGTCTTCTTTTCCATGTACATATTATATATAAATAGGAATGTAATGGAATAACGTCCCGTGCTAGTCAGGAACGATAAAATGCCAACTAGTTTTCATTCACATGACGATGGGTTAGAAACCTGTCAACAATGTTCCATATAATATTTGGGAGACTCTATTTTTATAAATTTTACAAAAAAACTTCTCGCGGACATTTTATAAACAAAGTATTACCTTTGTTACCCGACGTTTCGGCCATGTTGCAATGACCTTAGTCACAGGTCAACTCACAGTTGGACGAGTATCTATGTATGTAACACATATATTGACGACCTCCGTGGCGCGATTGGTTAGCCGCCTGAACGCTAATCGTGAGGTCCCAGGTTCGATTCCCGGTGGAGGCAGAGTTGAGAACTACGCTTTTCCTCTGCTCTCCAGTCTGGTCGTTGATTATATATACTCGATATGTATTTATCTATGTATGATAAGTATATATTCTTAAATTTACGGTACCTAGTACCCTCAACACAAGTCTTAAATGTACTTAGCAAGGGGCTAGTTTAATTGGTGTAATGATATAAAAATATTAGTATTATCATATGTATGTATGTTTATTTCAGAATATAATGCGTGAAGCTACATCAAGCATTTACAGGAAACTTTCTACTAGCACAGATGGTAGTGACCAAACACGAATGTTTAGGAGTCTAATTACTACCTTTTCCTGTGCCATTGGCAATTCACTTTGTGTGAAAGATATGCAGAAAAACATGTGGCTAGTTCAACGGGGACAAATGTGAGTAAAAAGTACAGTCAACGCTAAAAGTGCAGTCCCAGTAACTTTTTATAAGGTTAACGTTTATAAGAACTAAAGACAATATTTTTCAATTCGAAGTTCGCGAACGTATAGTGGCCATGACAATGCATAGTGGCGCCTTCCTTGCTCTCTTCCTTGTTCTTCGGTTCGTTCCAGTTGAGGTTCCAAAGCTTATCCCAAAGCGAACATATTTAGCCAGTTTGGCATCACAACTGACTAAATATTCGGCCGAAAATAATTATCTGTATTTTCAACTTTCACTAAGCTGCTGACTTTATTGACGCACCATAGACGACTGTGGCGCCAGTTTTAAAATGTAAAATATTGTTAATATATCCTGTGCTAGTCTGAAATGTAAATAGAATGCTACTTCCCATTCCTCATGGAGGCGACTAAGGGACTAGGGTTATTAGTACCTATGGAATCTTTCGAGCGATGGGCTAGCAACTTGTCAACAATGTTTCATATGATATCATAATAATAATATTTGGACATTATTACACAAATTGAACTAGCCCCTTGGTAAGTACTTTTAAGACTTGTGTTGAGGGTACTAGTCAACGTATATATATATATATATATATAACAAATAGATACTTATTATATATAGATAAATACATATATAGCATATATAATCAACGACTAGACTGGAAAGCAGTAGAAAAGCGTAGTTCTTAACTCTGCCTCTACCGGGAATCGAACCTGGGACCGCCCGATTAGCGTTCAGGTGTCTAACCGATCGCGCCACGGAGGTCGTCAACATGACCCCCATATTAATGCAATAAGGGACCTAGGAGATATCATCGTATCTCCAAAGTTCTATCCATTCTGCAAGGGATTAAAAAACCTGATTGTATAAGCATGTATCTATATTTGATACATTTTATGTACATTTGCTGAAAATCGGCGGCTCTGTGGAGCCTTAAGTGCTCTACAGACTACCGGCGAGCTGGACACCTTTAGAGATTACCACAACTAGCTGTGTAATACCATATTTGAAATGTAACTTAATTGAATGAAATGTAATTTTATGTGTTGTGTATTATGTAATCCAATTGTTTTCTTTCAATTTTATTGTAAATGTTGAATACTGTGTGTTATAATTGATGTGGATGTCTCAATAAAGATATTATTATTATTGTTACATATATAAAATTTATATTATTGATCGTCGATTGACAAATAGAATATGTGAGTGAAGTGGAAGGGTGGTTACGTATGTCCGGCCCAATAAGACATTGTCAGATAGACGCTATATTGAAAAAGGGTGACGTTATAAGTACATATAACCGCCGAGTGTGCATGAGAAGATGTATGAATGTGAAATGAAGCGAAAGTGGTATGTCAGGATAGGGACAAATGGGGATCCGTGAACTCTGCCTATCTCTACAGGGAATCAGGCGTGATGTGTATGTATGTATGAACTGATCTAAGTATGAAACTTAAATAATTTTGATACATTAATTTTTAAGTCACAAAACTGAATGCGTATCTATTCTTTACAATAATCGATAAACTTGTTATGTTTAAAGCAACGTTGTCGATATTACGTTAGTTACAAATTTATTTTGAACAATAATTTTTTTGTGTCTTTGAAATATACTTTAATCTTAATTTTTTTTAATATATATATGTATTTAGGCACGACTCCATAAATGACATATTATCACATTTTAATAATTTAATTCTTAATATATTTGACATACATGCTCCTATAATTTATTGCAAAATCGACAGACATAGTCAACCTTGGCTAACTGACAATCTTAAATATATAATGACATTAAGGGACAAGGCTTATACTAAATATAAGAAAAGCAATTCTGACTCAGATTTGAATGCCTATAAAGAGTTGAAAAGGTTTGCAAGGACATGTCTATGTGCTGAGAAAACGGCTTATTTCACATATGAAATAAACAACAATTTGACACGGCCCAGGGTTCTCTGGAGGAATCTCAGGGATGCCGTTATCGACTTCAGGCCGAGACAGGATCTGCCTAGCCATTTTGATGATCCGGACGGCCTCGCGAGACATTTTCTTGATGTCCCGGGCCCTTCATCTGCCTCGTCCACCTTACTGAATACTTTTGGTGCGTGTAGGCGCTGTTCTAATGTGTTCAGTTTGCAGTTAACAACGGAAAGGAGGGTTGGTGAACTATTGCAGGTCATCAGGACGGGGGCGGCCGGTGACGATGGCATCTCGAGGGACATGGTACGTTTATTGCTGCCTGAGGCACTTCCTGCGATAACTGGCTTGGTCAACAGGTCTATTGAGACTGGCATCTTTCCTGACGCGTGGAAGACGGCGTTGATTAGGCCAATTCCTAAAGTGGACAACCCTATGGCTTTCTCTGATTTGCGACCGGTAAGCATACTCCCGTTTTTGTCCAAGATTGCAGAGAGGGTGGTACACGAACAACTGTCGCGATTTTTAAGTGTTACTGATATCCTTCCTATCCACCAATCTGGGTTCCGTAAATCGCATAGCACGACGACAGCGTTGCTTGCTGTTGTGGACGATATCTTGGGGGATATTGACAATCATGACGCTGTATTGTTGGTTCTGCTGGACTTTTCGCGAGCATTTGACTGTTTAAATTGTGACTTAATGCTGCGAAAGATGGATTATTATGGTTTTGACGAGTTGACATTGACATGGTTTAAAAGTTACTTGACTGGACGTAGGCAGAGAGTGGAGATTATCGGATCTGATGGATCCTCTGCGGTCTCGTCCTATTTCGAAACGAGTAGGGGTGTACCGCAGGGATCAGTTTTGGGTCCATTGTTATTCATACTATACACAGCTGACATAAACGACAAAATACGACATTGCAAATACCACATTTACGCAGATGACATCCAATTATATATCCCCATAAACAATAAAAACTTTGACAATGCAATTGCAGCTATTAATGAGGACTTGGACCGTATTGCTTCATGGTCTCGTGATAACTGCCTTGTACTCAATCCACAGAAGACTAAATACATGGTACTGGGGACTGATAGGGCAATATCAAGTGTGGTCGCTAGGGGTCCTAAGATATTTGTAGATCGAGTGGCTATTGATAGGGTTTCAGAAGCACGTAATCTTGGTCTTACATTTGACGAGAGACTAAGATTTGAGAGTCACGTCACTCAGCTGGTTCGTGGATGCTTTCATAGGCTCAGGGTTTTGTATCAGCATAGGGCTTTTTTGAGTGTGGGAATGCGTATTAATCTATGTGAAACTTTAATACTCTCGAAAATAAGTTACGCTCTCCCAGTGTATGGTCCATGCCTCCTGAATAAAACCCACAGGCTGTTGCAACGTGTCCAGAACGCCTGTGCAAGATTTTGTTTTCCTATTCCACCCAGAACCCACGTCACCCCATTTCTAAATGAGCATGGTATCTTGAAAATAAGGAATAGGCAAAGGCTGCTGCTCAGTTGTCTCCTGTTTGACCTCATCCAGCTGGAGGAGCCTGTTTACCTCCATCGTAGGCTGGAGTGGCGGGCGCAGCGTAAGGCTGCTAGGGACTGTGTGCCGCCCCTGTTACTTCCGCGACACCGAACGGCATTATTTAGAGGTTGCTTCAAGTTTCAGGCAACTAAGTGCTGGAACGACATTCCCCCTCCCATTAGAAGTCTGACTTCAAAGTCTACTTTTAAGGTACATCTTAAGAGACATCTTCTATGCCAGCAATAGTTGCTTGCGCGTGTTGTAGCACCCAAATTGCTTCATTGATTCAAGTGCGTACGTTGTGAAAAGTATTTATTCTATATTTAATAATTATATGTATTTATGTGTGTATATTTGTGTGTACGAGGATATGTATATGTGGATTGATATGTATGTATTTGTATGTATGTATGTGCATGTTTCTATGTATATATCTTTATTTTATTTTAATATTTGTTACAAACTGCATAGTTTATATTTCTATTATTATTATTTGAGCTGTGAATCATACACGTAACCTGTTACGTAAACCACAAATTTGTCACGGTTCCCTCTGCGGCTCAGACGGAGGATCGGCGTCGTGAACTTTCCGGTTCCCGACATATGCTGAGTCTGGGCCCTTTCACGACAGCAATACAGCGCGCCCAACAATTACTGTTATTTGTATGTGTTTGTACCAATTTGTATGTGTATTTGTAATGTGTGTTGTATTGTTGTCTTTGTGAATAAACGTTTTTCTATTCTATTCTATTTATTTTCTACAATTCAACTGCTATAAATAAATATTATATTTATTACAGGTACGATCCAGATGTACGCAAAATATGTTATTATTTACTTCTTAACAGTTCCAATGGACAAGACTTGATAAGGGACAGAAATAGCTTTGAAATACAAGATTATATTATGGCTGAACGTATGAAGTAAGTATTCAAGTTCCATGCTAGTTTGGGACGTAAAAAGAATGCTAACTAGCTGCCGTTCTTCCCGGCATGTCGTAAGCGACTAAGGGACTAGGGTTAAATGTAGTCTATTAGGTGATAGGTTAGTAACCTGTCACCAATGCACGGTGGTATAGTGTTCTACGAAGGGGCGGTCATAAATACATATCTTTAGTAAAACGGATTTTTTTTGGCAGAATTTAATTAAAAACGGTGCATATGAAATCTATTAAGCTATAAGCTAGCAAACTGTGACCAATATTCCATATGACATCAAAACCCCAATATTCATGCTAATAAGTGACCAAGGAGATGTTTTCAAGTCTCCAAGGTTCTGTCCACCCCGAAAGGGTTTAAAGGACGTGAATGTATATGTAAATGTTTATTGGGCGATGGATTAACCATGTTACTCATATTTCATATAAATATCATTACAATGGGAATGTGTATTATAATCTTAACGGTTAATAGGTGTGAGTGAAGCAAGAGATTTGTGAGGATCGTTCAAGATGGTGATCAATAGTCTTTATCTATCCCGTTAGGGACGTAGAGGCGTGAATATATGTATATTATGACTACAGAAATATCTTTTAAGGTATATCTACCTTTTTAGGGATGTAATATATATGAATAGTTATGTATATTTATCAAGTGTATATTCACTACAAAAGCCACTATACATTGTCATGGCCACTATACGTTCGTGTGCTTCGAAATGAAAAATATTGTGTTTTGTTCTTATAAACTTAAACCTTATAAAAAGTTACTGGGACGGGACTTTAAGCGCTCACTGTACATATTAGACTTATTATTCAGTGCAATATATATTCACGCTTCTAAGTCCTCAAAGGGATAGGCAGAGACTAACAATCGCCACCTGGAACGGGTGACAATTCTCTTGCTTCACTCACACCCATTAACCTTCTCATACATGCTCTTCTGTAATATATAATAATATGTATATACTATGTATTTGTATATAATGACAAAATAAGGACAGAATATGACATATGAAGTCAAGTCACAAACAAAATAAAACTAATATGTATAAATTAGAACATAAAAAAGCTTAAATATAACAAAAAGTAAATATTTACATAGCGCCACTAGTGTCCCGAATTTAGCACCCAGAAGCAAAAGCCCCCAGCACATAATTATATATTATACTAGCGACCCGCTCCGGCTTCGCACGGGCATAAAATATATAGCCTACTCCACTTTTTAATGGATGTTATTATACATATAAACCTTCCTCTTGAATCACTCTATCTATTAAAAAAACCGCATCAAAATCCGTTGCGTAATTCAAAGATTTAAGCATACAAAGGGACATAGGGACAGAGAAAGCGACTTTGTTTTATACTATGTAGTGATTTCTATCTTAACAGGAAAGAAGAAATTCGCTTCCTTACAAGACTGCCGAAAGGTAGATGGTTGGCTCCAACCGCAGTCCCCATTCGCTCTACTACAATCACTTCTAACGAAGCTATGTCTATGAAAGTAAGTACATATATACATTAATCTTTGTAATTCTATGGTCACCTCGAACCCAAGTGGTGACCAGGGGCCTTAGTCTACTAATGCTTTTTGCTAAATATCAGTTGAATATCAGTTCATTATTATTGAGAAGTTGGTAGTGGATTGGCACAAGTTTCAAATTACACCATTGAAATCGGCAAAAGTGTCAAATGTCGCTGAAATTTGTAAATTTTTTTCGAACCTACTTGTTAACCAGATAGTATTACTCAATGTGACAGGTGGTAAGCCATGTCGCTATTTACAAGCACTAACCATTACCTGTTCGGAGAACAGATACGTTTCCTCACGATGTTTTCCCTCACCGTAGTATTCGGTGCATTTCGCAAATGTATTTTTTTTGCCGAAGAGTCATATATATGTATGTCTAAAATCTATGTAATAAATTAAATTTAACCCGAGAGATACAATTAAGAGGATATTTTATACCCAATAAACTAAAAATTACTGAGGACTTAAAATAACATGGTTTCACGATCGTATAACCCTTTTGGGGTAGTCACAGGTACTAAGTATTACCTATTCCTAAGCATAAGCAAGATTTCCCATAATGTTTTCCATCACCTTAGGCAAGATGTATTCCACAATTAGTTCTTCAAAATGTTCATAGAATACATACATACGTATACGTCCCGTGCTAGTTTAAGACGTAAAAAGAATGCTAACTAGCTGCCGTTCTTCCCAGCATGTCGGAAGGCGAATAAGGATCTAAAAGTGCATAGATTTACTGGGCGATAGGCTAGCAACTAGTCACCAATATTCCATATTAATGATATCAATACCCGATACAAATACTAGTGACTAAGGAAATAATGTCTTCAAGGTTCTGTCCACCCTGAAAGGGATTAAAGGACGTTATTGTATATGTATGTACATAAAAATGTGTTTGACATTTCCTTCATTTTTTTCAAGATGAAAACAACTACTGAACATAAATCGGAAGAAAATATCAATACATCATCCGCTGATACAATTAAATTTAGTTTATTTATAAGCTTAATTTATTTATTAAGATTTATTATGTAAATTTTATTGATATATTGTAAATACATTTCGCCTTATACACTACCTATCACGTTGGGTGCTGTCTATCTAGTGAAACGCGGGCTTTGAGTGACCCATACCTAACATGCCTTCGAAATTTCGGAGATGGGCATTCAAGCCTCTGACTACCCCGCCATAATAAAAAAGGGAGTGTGTATACACAAGTCGTGAAGCGCATGTATATGTAAGTTTTAGTGTATATCGTGATATAAATATTGATTTATTTATAGTTAAAATGTTATAAATATAATCATTCTAGTCAATAGTTAAGCTAACTCATCACTACTTATAATAATATAATATTATCACAATAATTTTTATATTTGTAAATCACTTTTCGCTTCGATGTAAAATAATGTAATTTTATTAAAATGAATAAATAATTAAATATTATATAAATAAGAAGTTTTATTTTAGTTTATAGGGCTTTTCAGAAACCAGGAATTTTTAACGGATGTATACAGGGTGGCGCATTCAAAACGGTCAGTATGGGAAAGTCTGAAACTATAAGAGATACGAAGATTTGTTCTTAGGAACCATGTCACCGATTTTGATAAAAAGAAAAACTGCATTCATACTTTCTTTGAAAAAACAACTGTATCCAGTACGGGAATCGAACCTGGTTGCTTTGAAAAATTAAATTGGCCCTTTTAACTTTTTCTTTTTAAATATCGATTGTGTAGGTCTTAAGCTGTAAATTTCTCTATGAAACATGGTGTTGAAAATGAATAAAATGCATTGTTTTGGCATACTTTAGATTATCATAGTAGGTTTTCTAAGTGACCACCGTTGTTTTCAATACAATATTCAAAACGTTTAGGTTACGATCTTACTATTGAATTTTGTATTTTCATGTGGTGAATTTGCGTTACTATTGACTTTATTGCTTCTTTTAGGTCTTCAATGGTGTCATAGCTTATTTTGTAAAATTCAGCATTAACGTAATCCCACAAGAAATTTTCTAATATTGTTTAACACGTCACTTTAAGGGGACTTTTCAATAGATTGTTAGTTTTTGATTACTGTAGATAACAAAACCTCCTTAAAGGATTAATGCCATGCTAATGCCACATAATATGGTGTATGTAATAAGTAGGGAAGTACAAAATTACAAACAGCCATAGAGACAATTTTACATGTCTGTTGAATATTGTAACGGTGTATGTAAACTACTGTGATAAAGTAAGTATGCCAAAACAATGCATTTTATTCATTTTTAACACTATGTTTCATAGAGAAATTTACAGCTCAAGACCTACACAATCGATATTTAAAAAGAAAAAGTTAAAAGGGCCAATTTAATTTTTCAAAGCAACCAGGTTCGATTCCCGTACTGGATACAGTTGTTTTTTCAAAGAAAGTATGAATGCAGTTTTTCTTTTTATCAAAATCGGTGACATGGTTCCTAAGAACAAATCTTCGTATCTCTTATAGTTTCAGACTTTCCCATACTGACCGTTTTGAATGCGCCACCCTGTATATTCACGCCCTTAAATATTTCGGTTGACAGATGCTTGGAGATATAATATCTCCTACGTCACGTTTTAGCCTCTGATATAATATGTAATAAAATGGGAGCGTGTTTACATAAGTCGTTTATGTAAAGATAATACGGTACAATTACAATTACGGTATAGACGGTAGAATTTCAATGCTAAGAGACAACCAAAGTCAGGCAAATGTTTTGACTTTCAATGAATGTACTGTACTTGTACTTATGTTGAATAAAAACATTTGACTTTGACTTTATACGAAGGTTTATTAAAAAATCTTTAAAACAACCATCATAAATGTTGCCAACGGAAATTTTCAATTAAGACAAACAAATTCACGACTATTAGCCCTAGTGGAGTAGTCAGAAGTTCAGCTGTCTATATCCGCAATTGCGAAAGTAGTAATTCTATGGCCACCTCGAACCCGCGTGTTGACCAGATAGTCAGTGCTCAATGTGACAGGTGGTCAGCCATGTCGCCATTTACAAGCACTCACTATTACCTGTTCGATGAACAGGTAGGTTTCCTCACGATGTTTTCCCTCACCGTATAATTCGATGCATTTCGTAAATGTATTTTTGTCCTTATGAGTTAATAAATAAAAGTCATTTTTACTTCACAATAATACCTTATATTTACACAATATTTACATACAAGTCATATTACGACTTCTTATGGCCCAATAAGACATATGACAGTCAGATTGACAACATATAAGGTGACGTTAGAATAACCTATTACCACCGAGTGTATGAAATTCAAATGCAACATAAGTCTTCAAAAAGACGGGCGTAATGTATATGTATATATGACCTCTAAAATTTATAACGATATATCCAGAACATTGCATTTTCAAATAACAAATTCTACACTTTAATATCCCTTCAAAAAATTGTAAGAGATTACTATCAAATATACACACATGCATATATTCACGCCTCTACGTCCCCAACGAGATAGGCAGACTATCGATCGAATATTTAGGTATGTACTAGCGACCCGCTCCGGCTTCGCATGGGTATAATATATTTATCCTACTCCACTATTTCATGGATATTATTATACATATAAACCTTCCTCTTCAATCACTCTATCTATAAAAAAAACCGCATCAAAATCCGTTGCGTAGTTTCAAAGATTTAAGCATACAAAGGGACAGAGAAAGCGACTTTGTTTTATACTTTGTAGTGATAATAAATATGTAGGTGGTTAGTTCATCGTGACAGGTTGGCATTCCATCGCCATTATTGCTTCAAGATTCCTTATAATAGTGCGGGGCTATTTCTAGAAGCCAATCCTTGTCAATGGTCATCAGATCTCTCATATAAGTTTTGCCTGCATTCGCTTGCACACTCGCGAATATCACCCTGTGAAGAAAAACCAAGATATACAGCTAGTTAGTAGTAGTCCCAATAGATCACGGGATATGGTTGATTAAGCTAGTAAAAATAGTAAAGAAGTACCTATATCAGCCGAGTGTGTATGAGGAGAGAGTGTGTTAGGAGAACAGGTAGATGTCCTCACGATGTTATCCCTCACTATATTATTCGGTAGAGTTCTCAAATGTATTTTTTTACGAAAATGTATATAGATAATTTCCATTTGTACATGCTCCGAGGTTTGAACCCTGATCGTTGACACAGATTCAAGCCCATAACGTCCGAATCCATTCTTCTATGTAGAAAATCAGAATAATTAATTTCCAGTTTTAAGAAATTCGCGATTTATACTCATGATTAATAACTAACGGGACTTATCGCGTATGTTTTTAAATAATAAAGTTACCTTTATTAACGCGACGTTTCGGCTACGTTGCAGCAGCCATGGTCAGGGGCAGACTGACGATTCATATTTCTTCGCCTCCACCGCAGCGCCCTGTCAGATTCTTCTCTGACTACCCTAACTGCTACGTTTTTATCAATAACGCTCGGCTTACACACTACACTCGTAATATCGGCGATCATTAGAGCACAGTGGGTTTATGAAGCTCAATCCAATGATTTGAAACGTCGAGTTAATAAAGGTAACTTTATTATCTAAAACTTACGCGATAAGTCCCGTTAGTTATTATTGGGTATCATTTAAGCTATCACCAATTTAATTAGTTTTGAGTTTCTTAAATAATAGGGTTTGTCCTCAAAATAGTAGATCTGTCACCAAAATGTAGTCACCAAACAATGCAAAATCAGTTCCACAATAAATCACCTAAAATCCTGAGATATAAGGTCTAGTACCAAATAAATGTTTTTGTATGTATTATAATAGGTGTGTCCTAATAAGTATTTAAGCAAACTAATTTAAAGAGATCACCAATAAATCATATTATGTTACTAGAAAATTGCATTAAGTGCAAATAAAAACCTAACCTAACCTAACCAGTTAAGTGATTAATAATATATAATCGTAGTATAGAATTAAATAATTATATGTATAAAGGATCATAATAATGATTTCATGAATAATGTAAGAAATTTATTATGTAGTAATTAAGTAATAATTTGGTAGTATAATAAAACTGGACTCAGTATTTGGAGTATTCATGTTAAAAAAAAGATGTGAATAAAGATACAAAAAAATAAAATTTATAATAATGGTACGGGCAAACAATGCCTGTAGTGTGTAGTTTTTTTAAAAAAAAAAACCTAACCTAATCTTACCCACCCGCGTCGCGCATTGTGTGATCGAACCTAGTTACCTACTACTGTAGTATTATATTATCTGTGCTACTACCCATCGTTGAGGCCGGATTAGTCAATTTTTAAAGCGCGCCAATTTATCTCTGCCGCTTTGATCATTTTTTTATTAAAATTATAAATTGATGTATTAAATTGGTAACGAATACTATTAATTTAATATCTGAACGAAATAAAATGTTACTACTGTATTGGTGACAAAATATCAAATAAAAAGGAGTCGCAGTCAGGGATCGATAATCGATTTATTTGGTGACAGATCTACCATTCTGAGCACAGAGCTATCATTTAAGTAACAAAACTGTTATTATAAGAACGAAGTTTATATTCATGTAATGCAATATAATTTTATTGGTTATCGATCTCTTATTTTACACATATATTAACATTAATTTGATAATTCATACCTGGGAACAATTTTTGCTTATCTGAGAACGAAAATATTTCGTGGCGATAGAGCTATTTATTAGGTGATACAACTTGATGACAAATATAAATTTTGGTGATAGAAAATATAGTTCCCGTTATTATTCATGAATTAATTTCCATTCATACAATTTAAGCTACTTACTCAAGACTCCAACTAAGCTACATTGTCAATGAAATCTTTTGGGCGATATGCTAGCAATTCTATCACTAATATTCTATATCACTTTTCTATAAACATCCGAGACGTTATTACATGTATATATCCAAGCTTGTGGCTTTAGGTATCTACATATATATGTATAAACTTACCATTTAGGCTGTTGCAGCGTATATAGGCAACTATCTGGACTGATATGCAGAGTCGCCCCCCTAATAGACCTGTAGCTCCCGTCTATATGTAAATAGGCAGATTGGGGAAACAAACCGGACAGAACGCATTTCATTATTCTTTGGCATTTAGCTGAAAAAGGGATAATATCAGAATTATTATCAAATAATTATATGACTTTTATTAAATACATACATACACATCACGCCTGATTATCTGTAGAGTAGTAGGCTGAGATCACGGATCCCCATTTGTCCCGATCCTGACAGACCATTTTCGCTTCATTGACACTCATACATCTTCTAATACACACTCGGTGGTTATAGGTAGTCCTAACGTCACTTTTTTTCAATAATCACAATATTAAATTAAGTGAACAAATATTAATAGGTTAGCTGTAATAGTTATTTTAAGTATAAATGGTATTTTCATATTAATTTCTTCATTTATATCAAAAATATAAATAAAAATCTAGAAACTTTAATTTTTTACATACATATATAAACATTCATGGCCCTTTTTGGATAGACAGAAACTTGGAGACATAAAAACACCTCCTTGGTCATTCATTACCATAAATAGGGTTATGATATTGCATCCATTGGTAACAGGTTGTTAGCCTATCGCCCATAATGTCATAACAAACCCGATAGTAATACTAAACATAATCAATGAAAATATTATTTCCTTTTGGTACTATCTGGTCAACACGTGGGTTCGAGGTGGCCGTAGAATTACTATCTTCGCGATTGCGGAGATGGGCACCTGAATTTCTGTCTACCCCGCAAGAGCTATTAAGGTTGTGAACGCGATTGTCTTTCGTTGTATGTCTATAATTTCCTTTTAATCCACTCCACACAACATTATACACCTAATTATACAACTTACC
The DNA here is from genome assembly GCA_030578115.1 of Leucoptera coffeella. Taxonomy (NCBI): domain Eukaryota; kingdom Metazoa; phylum Arthropoda; class Insecta; order Lepidoptera; family Lyonetiidae; genus Leucoptera; species Leucoptera coffeella. Next base: position 56,197 of record JAMBLF010001150.1, on the reverse strand, counting down.
ACTTCCTAAATCCGGTCCTTCGTATTCCTTATTCTCTATTTGAAATTTGTCTTTTACTAATTTCTCCAAACTCGTTCTTATTTCAAAAGCCTGCAGAATATAAAATAAAATATTTTACTATACATACATACACATCAGATTCCCTATAGAGTAGGTAAAGATCATGGTTCCCCATTTGTCTCGATTTTGATACCAATATTATCTATGCTATATTTAATAATTATATTTTTCATACACTAATAAAAGGTGACGTTAGAACTACGTATAAATGCCGAGTGTGTATGAGAAGCTGGTAATAAAGAAAGCAGTTTATATACATATAATAAAAGTCCCAAACAAATGAAATTACATACCCAGTCAACTATAGTTTGTCAACAAAGTCAACCGCTCAGTTAAGTTGGAAATAGAAATATTATTTTAAGCAGAATATTTAGTCAATTGTGAGCCAAACTGGCTAAATATGTTCGTTTCGGAATAATATTTGTATTTTTAATTAAAACGAACCATTCCGGTCGGAACAAAGGCAAAAGAAAAGAATATTAGAGATTCGACTTCATTTTACTTCGGTTGTAGCGGCTGCCAGTGTCGGCGTAACCATGGCGACGGAATAACAAGAAGTGCAACGTCATGGCATCAGTGTTTGTACTTTCGCCGACATAATCATAATGATATAACATTTCATATTATTTGCGGTTACGTAGGGGCCGGCCTAATAAGACATATAACAGTCAGATAGACGCTGTATTGAAAAAGTGTGACGTTAGGAGTACCTATAACCGCCGTGTGTGTATGAGATGAAGTATGAGTGTCAATCAAGCGAAAGTGGTCTGTCAGGATCGGGACAAATCCGTGATCTCTGCCTACTCCTCTACAGGGAATCAGGCGTGATATGTATAATCATAATGATTAAGTTAAAAAAAAATTACATACCTTTTCCAAAACCCTATAGTTCAGATACATTCTATTACACCATTCTTTGCAATATTTCCTTCTCTTTCTCTCTTCGTGTTTGCTTCTCTCTCGCACGTAGGCATCAAATACGTTTAAGTACATTAGAATGTCGCCCTCTGCTACCTAGAAAAGAATTATATTATAATATAAGTCTTATATATAAGTCTTTACTTCCATGTACCAATGGAAATTAAGTTTAATGTTTATCTATATACATTTTCGTAATAAAAATACATTAAATTAATAAAGATATCTGATTACCTTTATTTTTGCCCGACGTTTCGACCCAGTTGCATAGGCCGTGGTCGCCAAAATACATTTACGAAATGCGTCGAATACTACGGTGAGGGAAAACATCGTGAGGAAACCTACCTGTTCCCCGAACAGGTAATAGTGCTTGTAAATGGCGACATGGCTTACCAGCTGTCACGTTGAGTACTGACTATCTGGTCAACACGTGGATTTGCGGTGGCCATAGAATAACTAAGGAAAAAATCGGTACTTCAGTAACATCGATTTTATTTTCTATGGGGAACGTATCGATCTAGGAAGAAAATGAAACCGAAAATGATATTTTGATTAAATCGATTCCATTGATGCAAGCACTAATGACTAATTGTCATTTTAATTTGAGAAATCTAATTGTTTTTTTAATAAATAAACTTATTATACCTACTAAATGATTCTACTTATTTTATTTTCTTCACAAGTGTGTTGAAAATAGTCGTATGACACTCGTATGCATTTAGTCATTACTGCTCTCGGTTCCCTTAGAATCCACCTCGACTGTAATGACTAACTTAGCAGACTTTATCATAATGTACTATTATACCCGTGCGAAGCCGGAGCGGGTCGCTAGTATGTATTAAAAACACTTACTTCGAAGTTATTCCTCCTTGATACCTTGGCTGCTATATTCTCTTTTCCCGAGCTGGATTTGGTAAATATAGTATCAACTTGCAACATTGAAACTATTGATAATATTTCTTCTATGCAGCCATATTCACCTGTAATTAAAAGATTAGTAATAAAAACACATTTACGAAATACGTCGAATACTACGGTGAGGGAAAACACCGTGAGGAAACATACCTGTTCCCCGAACAGATATAGTCAGTGCTTGTAAATAACAACATGGCTTACCACCTGTCACATTGAGTACTGACTATCTGGTCAACACGTGGGTTCGAGGTGGCTGTAGAATTACGACCTTCGCAATTGCGGAGATCGACACCTGAATCGCGACTACTCCGCAAATGGTCGACGTAAATAGTCCCCATTAAAGGTCGTGAATGCGTTAGTCTTTTTGGTTTTTCAAAAAGATTACATATCAAAGACTTAATTAACGGGGTTGTCAAGGCTTTTATATGGAGTATCCGTGACAGGTCACTAACCCATTGAACAATAAATTAAATGGACCTATAAGCTCTTAATTGCCATACAATATAATATAGATACATAAGTAATAAAACCTGTGACGTTTTCGAACGTTAAAAGAATGATAACTATGTCTCTTATAATTTTAGGCATGTCGTAGGAAGCGACTAAGGAACCAGGGATAAATTGAATCTATAAGGCGATGGACAAGCAACCGGGTAAATGAGATCAATTGGGCGATAGGCTAGTAAACTGTCACCAATGTTCCATAGGACATCACAACACAACAACAACCCCAACATTTATGCTAAAAACTGACCTAGGAGATAACTGAGCTAACCAGCTGCCATTCTTTCCGGCATGACGTAGGAGGTGACTATGGCACTCGAATCTATTAGGCAACGAGCTAACAATCTGTCTCAGAAAACACAAACGCGTTCACGACCATTAACCTTTGCGGGGAAGTCAGAGGGGCATCCATCTCCGCAATTGCGATGGTAGTAATTCTATGGACACTTCCAACCCATGTCACCCATCACCACCCACCTGTTACCAATTTTCTAAATAACATCACAACTCTAATATTCATGGTAAAAAGTGACCTAGGAGATACTAAATCTTCGAGGTTCTGTCCACCCCGAAAGGGATTGAAGGACGTGAATCTATATGATTAATAACTAGCTGTACTTATCGCGTATGTTTTTATATAATAAAGTTACCTTTATTAACCCGACGTTTCGGCTACGTTGCAACAGCCATGGTCACGGGCAGACTAAGTAGTTATATAAAAACATACGCGATAAGTACCGCTAGTTATTAATCATGTGAATTTATATGTATTTAAAATACATAAAAAGGTTTACTTACCACTATTACACAGCATTTTGGCCACCATCGGCCTAAGCGGAAGTTCGGCCATTTTCTCGCCGCCATCTTGTGTGAGGCGGCCATCTTGGTCTATCGATTTTAGCGCGTAAAGAGTCTCTATGCCGGCTAGCAAACTTTTTGCTGGCGGCGGCGTTGGAAATGTGAATCTGATAACAACAAATTTAGAATAAGTAAATACAATTCGACGTAGCTCAGTTGTTTGAGGCTTCACTTTGTAGTGGATACAGGATTCAAATCCCGCTTGAGGATGTACCAATAGAAATGAAGTTTAATGAATTTTTATGTGCATTGTCGTCGAATTATACGGTAAGGGAAAACATCGTGAGGAAATCTACCCGTTCCCCGAACAGGTAATGGTCAGTGCTTTTAAATGGCGACATGGCTTATCTCCTCCCACATCGATTACTGACTATCTGGTCAACACGTGGGTTCGAGGTCGCCATGGAATTAGTACCTTCGCAATTGCGGAGATGGAAACATAAATCTCTGACTATCCCGCAAGGGTTAATGGCTAATAGTGGTGAACGCGTTTCTCTTTGTCTTTCCTCCTTGGGTGGACAGAACCTAAGAGCCACCATAGCATCTCGGTCTCTTTAAGCATTTCATAGGTAACTAGCCCATTGTCTAATAAGTTATTTTAAGCTCTAGTACCTTAATTGCTTTCTATGACATGCCGAAATGGCAGGCAACTATTTAGAATCCTATTTACATCACAAAAGCTTGAGACAATGTAACTACTACACTTATTTAATCAACAAACGGATTCATACGGTTGTTAGTGCATCGCCTATTTATATTTAATAATACTTATTAATTATTCGCAGAATTAATTCAATCAATGTCATTTTTCATTTAAATACAATAGACGTACAATCAACGCTAAAAGTGCAGTCCCAGTAACTTTTTATAAGGTTTACGTTTATAAGAACAAAAGACAATATTTTTCATTTCGAAGCACGCGAACGGATAGTGACCATGATAATGCATAGTGGCGCCAGTTTTAAAATGTAAAATATTCTCTTTTGTTCTCATAAACTTAAACCTTATAAAAACTTATTGAGACTGAACATTTTCACCAATCTAAATAAACCACTTATACTTTTATTTCATGCATCTCCTCATACACACACGGCAGGTATAGCTACTCTATCTTACATACATACGCTTCATGACTCGAGTGTCCATCCGTAATTTCGAAGGCATGTTAGGTATGGGTCATTCGAAGCCCGCGTATCACTAGATAGACAGCACCCAACGTGATAGGTAGTGAACCGTATCACCGTATATAGGCACTGACTATTACCTATCCTGAGGGATAGGCAGGTTTCCTCACGATGTTTTCCCTCACCGTTACTCTATCTTACCTCAAGATATTATTAATTCCCAAAGCCTTTAACTGCAAAAGCACCCCGGAGAGATCACTTCTGCATATTTCCGGAGGAATACTGGGCGAGAGCTTCTCATATTCGGCTTCTGTATACAATCTGTAACAGTAGGTATAATAATAAACGAGAACCATTAACCTTTGCGCGGTAGTCAGAAGTTCAGGTGTCCATCTCCGCTATTGCGAAGGTAGTAATTCTATGGCCACCTCGAACCCACGTGTTGACCAGATAGTCAGTACTCAATGTGATAAGTATGCATGATTAATAATTAACGGGACTTATCGCGTAAGTTTTTATATAATAAAATTACCTTTATTAACCCGACGTTTCGGCTACAACTGCCGTAACGTTGGGTTTATAAAGGTAATTTTATTATATAAAAACTTACGCGATAAGTCCCGTTAATTATTAATCATGAGTATAAATCGCGAATCTCTTAAAACTGTGATAAGTATGTGTGATAAGCATGTCGCCATTTACAATTAAGGCGGGTATATTACGTCATTAATAGGTAAATGGTATGATTTCGGTGGTAGTATAAAAAGCTGAGGTGGAACAGATTTGGACGAGGTAGGCCACGTAGAACTTATACAGATAATATTTGAGACATTCTTCTCAAGGCGGGCGTACGCAGTGTGAAGAACAGGAAAATATGTTTGAGATGGTTAATGGATGTAAGTGAAGCAAGAGAGACTTGTCAGGATCGTTCCAGGTGAAATTGATAGATATACATATACAGGGTGGCGCATTCAAAACGGTCAGTATGGGAAAGTCTGAAACTATAAGAGATACGAAGATTTGTTCTTAATATGCCAAAACAATGCATTTTATTCATTTACGACCCCATGTTTCATAGAGACATTTACAGCTTAAGACAATCGATAATTAAAAAGAAAAAGTGGAAAGGGCCAATTTATTTTTTCAAAGCAACCTGGTTCGATTCCCGTACTGGATACAGTTTTTTTTTCAAAGAAAGTATAATAATAATATAATAATATTGTAGGACGTTATTACACCAATTGAACTAGCCCCTTGGTAAGTACATTTAAGACTTGTGTTAAGGGTACTAGTCAACGTATATTTAAGAAATATATACTTATTATATATAGATAAATACATATATAGCATATATAATCAACGACCAGACTGGAAATCAGAAGAAAAGCGTAAGTATGAATGCATTTTTTCTTTTTATCAAAATCGGTGACGTGGTTCCTAAGAACAAATCTTCGTATCTCTTATAGTTTCAGACTTTCCCATACTGACCGTTTTGAATGCGCCATCCTGTATATGGATAAAATATCCGTAACAAAGGTTCTAAGTTAGATTTTATTAGGAAGTTAATGACAACTGATATTTTCTATTCAAAACAAATTAAAATATATTATTTCAAAATTTAAAAAACACCACACTTCTACTGTGAGTTTCTTGTTAGTTGTTCTCCAAGCTAGGGCTTCCGAACCAACGGTAGAGTCATAGTTGTAAGACAACCAGTGCCACTCAATATATTTCGACGTTCCATGAATGTACTATTATTGTAGTTAAATGTACTATTAATTATATTGAACAAAGATTTTAGGAATTTGAATTGAATTGAATATGTAATTAGCAATGAGGTAGTTCATTTAGTGTTCTACAACATTATTATACAATATTTTAATTACACTTTACATATATTAAAAAAAGGTGACGTTAGGAGTACCTATAACCGCCGAGAGTGTATGAGAGGATGTATGAATGTCAATGAAGCGAAAGTGGTCTGTCAGTGGGACAAATGGGGATCCGTGATCTCTGCCTACCCCTCTACAGGGAATCAGGCGTGATGTGTATGTATGTATGTATGTACTTTACCTGTAGCACTTCCCGCGACTCTGCCTGCCCGCTCTGCCGGCGCGTTGTATAGCATTGTTCTTGGCTATGGGGCAGACGGCTATACTTTCTACGCCGATAGTCGGGTCGAAGTATGGCAGCTTGTGGAAACCAGCGTCTATCACTGGAACAAAGACATACATATACATTACGAAAACGATAAACGCGTTCGTGATTAACCCTTGCGGAGTAATTAGGGGTTCAGGTGTACATCAGAGGTGCCATTGCGTAGGTAGTAATTCTGTAGCCACCTCGAAACCTTGTGAGAAAAACTACCTGTTCGCGAATAGGTAATAGTTAGTGCTTGTAAATGGCGACACGGCTTACCACCTCCTAATCAATAATAATCCAATGCACATCAAAAATACTGAAATGAACACCAAAATATAGCAAAGGTTAGATTTGGGTTGGGACTGTATTATTTTGGTGAACAATTCAATATTTTTAGGGAGCATTTTCGTATTATTCTATGTTCGTTTAAATAATACCCTTTTTCATTTACGTACCTAATTTACAGTCACTAACAGTGAGGTAAAACATCGTGAGTAAACCTGCTTATTTCTCGGGATAGGTAATAGCCAGTGCCTTTGTACGGCGATACCGTTCACTGCCTATCACGTTGGGTGCTGTCTATCTAGTGAAACGGCTTCGAGTAACCCATACCAAACATGCCTTCGTAATTAAGTTTATGGGCACTCAAGCTTCTGACTACTCCGCCTCAATAAAAAGGTAGTGTGTATAAACAAGTCGTGAAGCGTATGTTATGTTCATTATACAGGTTGACAGTTTCATCGCTGGCAATATTTTAACCTGGCTATTAGTAGCACCTATAGAACTCATTTTCATAATAAAAAGGGTAGGTAATTTTAGGACACAAATTTTTATTTTAAATTTTCACTAACACATGGGTACCCGAATTAAAAAAAAAGCCATTCACCACTAAGGTTATGTCGGCTGAAGTACAAACACTGATGCCACGGCGTTTGAACTTCTCTTCCTTGTTCTTCGGTTCGTTCCAGTTGAGGATCCAAATATAATCCCAAAGCAAACATATTTAGCAAGTTTGGCATCACAATCGACTAAATGCCGATAATAATTATTTGTATTTTCAACTTTCACTGAGCTGCTGACTTTGTGGACGCACCATAGACGAAAAAAAAAACACTCACCATACACTACGCCAGGTATAGTAACACTAGTTTCCGCTATATTCGTAGCCAAAACCACCTTCCTGACATTCCTATCCGTCATTTTAAAGGCATTGATTTGCCTGTACACTGGCAACGAGCCATACAACGGTTGTATGGTCAAATTGTATGAGTTCACACCACTGGGATACTTTTTTCTGTACTTGTTGGCTTCATTTGTATGGTCCGCGTACGTTTGTAGAGTTGACAGGGCTGTAGTAATTTCTTCCTAAAAATTAAAACATTAATGTATAATCTATACTAATATTATAAATTATAGTTTTAAGAGATTCGCGATTTATAATCATGATTAATAATTAACCGTGACCATGGCTACTGCAACGTAGCCGAAACGTCGGGTTAATAAAAGGTAATTTTATTATATATATACTTACGCGATAAGTCCCGTTAATTATTAATCATAATAATATTATAAAGCTGGAGAGTTTGTTTGTTTGTTTGAACGCGCTAATCTCTGGAACAACTGGTTCGAATTCAAAAATACTTTTTGTGTTAGATAGACCATTTATTGAAGAAGACTTTAGGTTTATAACATCACAATGCTACTAATAGGAGCGAAGAATATATAATAAAAATCAAATTACAGTGCCATCTATGTTTCATGTATTGAAAACTTCTGAAAAAATAAAAATGTGACAAATAATTGATATTGTACGCAAAAAAAAACGTACGCGTTCACGACCATTAATCCTTACGGGGTAGTCAGAGGTTCCGGTGCCCATCTCCGCAATTGCGAAGGTAGTAATTCTATGGCCACCTCGAACCCACGTGTTAACCAGATAGTCAGTACTCAATGTGACAGGTGGTCAGCCATGTCGCCATTTACAAGCACTAACTATTAAGCGATCACGGATCCCCATTTTTCCCGATCCTGACACACCACTTTTGCTTCATTGACACTCATACTTCTTCTCATACACACTCGGTGGTTATAGGTCACCCTTTTTCAATATGGCGTCTATCTGACTGTCATATGCTTAATTGAACCGGCCCCTACGTAACCACCCTTCCACTCCACTCACATATATTCCTTATATAATATGTGAATGTATATGTAAATAATGTATGGATATTACCTGTGAAGTGAGAAAAGCCAAAATGTCTCCGTAAGGTTCATTTTCGTGTATCTTCATCACAGTATCAACGGATGCTTTGACGTAATCGGGGACTGGCTCTGAAAAACCAATGAAATAATCATATTAAGTATATACCTTTCTTAATAACATGTCGTAAAAGGCGACTAAGAGATGTGAATTGAATTATTGATTGCGTATCATATAGTTTCCATATTAATTGCATTTCGATATCCTAGTTAATTTCTACGGTCATATTTATCCCGTAATTAATACATACATACATATATATTCACGTCATTTAATCCCTTTCGGGACAAACAGAACCTTGGAGATATAGTATCTCCTAGGTCACTTTTAAGCATAAATGTTAGGGTTGTAATGCCATATGGAACATTGGTGACTTTTATCTATAGTCCCTTAGTCACCTCCTACGACATGCCGGGAAGAACGGCAGCTAGTTAGCATTAATTTTACTCCCAGACTAGCATGGGTCTATGAAAGTAATAGGTAACAAAAAACTCACGACCACATTACTCGAAAAGGTAAACAGAATGCAGATTTCTCATTACATCCTGATATCAGTGACGCGAAATTAGTTTATACAATCTAGTAGCAAACTAACGACCCAAAAAGTCGCCCTTACGACATGCGACACAACCAGCTGATTACAATTCATTCACGTCCCAACTTACCAGCCACATAGAAAACTTCAATAGGATGCACCCGCCCCTGTACTGACATAATAACGGAGGTGTTATGAGAATTATTCTCTTTCAAGTTGAAAAAGTCTCTAAGGAACTCTGCATCCATAGTTGCTGAGGATATGACTAGTTTTAGGGATTTGCGTTTCTGTAATGAATAATAATAAAAAAGTGTAAATTGTATGTTTTATTGGGCACTCTGCGCTCCAACGACAGCGACAAATTTTTAGATATATTTATTTTATAGGTAATTTTTTTTTTTTTTCTTTATTAAGCCATTCACCACTAAGGTTATGTCGGCTGAAGCACAAACACTGATGCCACGGCGTTTGAACTTCTTGTTATTTCATCGCCATGGTTACATCAACGCCGCCAGCCGCTACAACCGAAGAAATACGAAATCGATGCTCCAATTTCTTGCTCTCTTCCTTGTTCTTCGGTTCGTTCCAGTTGAGGATCCAAAGCTTATCCCAAAATGAACATATTTAGCCAGTTCGGCATCACAATTGACTAAATATTCAGCCGAAAATAATTATTTTCAACTTTCACTGAGCTGCTGACTTTGTTGACGCACCATAGACGAATTATTTTATAGGTAAATTATTTTAATTAGTTTTAAGTTTGTAAATATTTTGTTAATTTATTGTAAATATTAGTTTGGAAAATAAAAACATTATAATAATCTTCAATATACTTATACTTGTTTTATTTTCATACACACACATACATACATATATTTCCGCCGCTACGTCCCTAAGGGGATAGGCAGAGACTATAGATAGCCACCTAGAACGGGTGACAAATCTTTCTTGCTTCACTCACACCCAGTAACCTTCTCATACATGCTCTTCTGTTCTTCACGCTACGTATACGATTATATTATAAGTAGTTTAAAATTTAGTACACTTCTATTATGCTTGTTTAGCTATTATGTAAAGAATAAAGTAATAAAAAAACAACAGTAAATTATTTCACATAATTAATTTAAATTTCTTACGACTTAAACTTGTATTAAGAATATAGATACGTATATAAAACTGTATAGAATCGTTTTGGCGATAAGCTAGCAATCCGATACCAATAATACTACAAAAAAAACTACATAAAAATATACAAAACATACCTTTGCAATTTTCTTCAATAAGCCCATTAAAACATCTGTCAGTTGAGATCTTTCGTGGACCTGTAAATATACGATCATAAGACAATAATAATAATAATATTTGGACATTATTACACCAATTGGACTAGCCCCTTGCTAAGTAGATTTAAGACTTGTACTAAAAGTACTTGTCAACGTAAATTTAAGAAATATATTCTTATTATATATACGTACATACATACATAGCATATATAATCAACGACCAGACTAGAAAGCAGAAGAAAAGCGTAGTTCTCAACTCTGCCTCCACTGGGAATCTTTGGGACCTCACGATTAGGCGTTCAGGCGGCTACCCGATCGCGCTACGGAGGTCGTCAAACAATACCACCGATATAAAAATATCAGTTTGGTATGTAAACAGAATGCTAACTAGCTGCCTTTCATCCCAGCGTGTAGTAGGACGCAACTAAATCAATCTGGCCTTAACACGAACTTGATTCAATACAATTCAATGACCAATAACCCTTGCGGGTTAGTCAGAGGTTCAGGTGTCCATCTCCGTGATTACAAAGGTAGTAATTCTATTGCCACCTCGAACCCACGTGTTGACCAGATAAGCAGTTTTCAACGTGACAGCTCAGCCATGTCGCCATTTACAAGCACTGACTATTACCTGTTTGGGAACAGATAGGTTTGGTCACGATGTTTTCCTTCACCGTAATATTCGACAAGTAAATGTATTTTTATTACTAAAATGTACTTAGAAATTCATTTAACTTAATTTCCATCGGCACATGCTCAAGCGAGATTTTAACCCTGTACCCTCAATACTGAGTCAACTACCTATAACCGCCAATTGTGTGTATGAGAAGGACTGGTGTATGAGTGTCAATGAAGTGAAAGTGGTCTGTCAGGATCGGGATGTGTATGTATGTTTTTCTAACGTTACCATTTTTTAATATGTCGATATTTATGTGCTTTTCCTATGATTTTTAATGGAATTTATTATATATTTATGTATGTATATTTACCTCATCCAACATTATACAAGAATACTGCATTAGTAACGGTGAAGCGAACATCTCACGTAGTAAAACACCTTCTGTCATGAACTGAAAACATACATATATATATAATTACTGCGATTTATAATAATAATATTGTACGACACTATAACACCCGTTGAACTAGCCCCTTGCTAAGTACATTTAAGACGTCATGTTAAGTCAACGTAAATTTAAGAAATATATACTTATTATACATAGATAAAATACATATACAGGGTGGCGCATTCAAATCGGTCAGTACGGGAAAGTCTGTAATTATAAAACATACGAAGATTTGTTCTTAGTAAGACTGCATTCATACTTTATTTGAAAAAAAAACTGTATCCAGTTCGTGATTCGATCCCGGTTGCTTTGAAAAAATAAACTTGCACTTTTCACTTTTTATTTTAAAAACGATTGTTTAGGTCTTAAGCTGTAAATAATACTGTACTAACTGTAACAATAATACTCACCACAACCTCGCTATCAGCATTCCTGTGGGACTGCATGCCAGCCGAATAGCCCACCCTTTCCCCAATAGTCACTCCCATTTCATCAGCCACCCTGGCGCACAGGGATATGGCCGCTGCCACCCTGGGCTGGGTCACGCAGACTATATGGCCTATTTCGTTCAAGTACTGCGAAGTAAAAAAAGGTGACGTTAGGAGTACCTATAACCGCCGAGAGTGTATGAGAGGATGTATGAATGTCAATGAAGCGAAAGTGGTCTGTCAGGATCGAGACAAATGGGGATCCGTGATTTCTGCCTACCCCTCTACAGGGAATTAGGCGTGATGTGTATGTATGTACTGCGAAGTATTGAAAATGGTATTAAGAATTAAAAAAAGGATGTTATATGTATGTTTTATGTCCATTGAGTACATACATACATACATAATGTTTTATGCTATAAAAAACACATATTAACCTTCTCATATCCAGAAATCCATTAGCCACTTGTCCCGTGCTAGTACTCTGGGACGTAAAAAGAATGCTAACTAGCTGCCGTTCTTCCCGGCATGTCCATATATAAAGCGACTAAGGGACTAGGGTGTAAATATAATATATTGGGTGATGGGCTAATAACATATAAAATCACAACTCCAATATTCATCATAAGTAACTAAAAAATTAACTATCCAAAGTTCTATCAACCCCAAAAGGGATTAAAGGACGTGAATGTATATGTATGTATGTACGTATAACCAGAATATTCATGCTAAATAACCAAGGAGATATTTTCATGTCACCAAGCTTCTGTCTATCCCTCAGGATAGGTAATAGTCAGTGCCTATATACGGCGATACGGTTCACTACCTATTACGTTGGGTGCTGTCTATCTTGTGATACGAGGGCTTTGAATGACCCATACCTAACATGCCTTCGAAATTTCGGAGATGGGCATTCAAGCCTCTGACTACCCCGCCATAATAAAAAAGGGTGTGTGTATACACAAGTCGTGAAGCGTATGTATGTATGAAATATTAGGTTGTACTTAACTTTATCTGATAGTTTGTAATAAGTGACGAAGGGTAAATTGAATGTTGGGTGATAGGTGATATGTTTATGTTTTATTCATACTAACAAGTAACCAAGAACTTATTTTACTGTCACCAAGCTTTTGTCCACCTAAAAGGGATTAAAGGACGTGAATGCATATGTATGTAGGTTAAGGGCGATAATATGCATTGCCTTATTGATCGCCATATGCACTGGTGAATAATTGATATGGGTATAAAACACTTGTGAAATCTCTATCGGAATACTGATATCATTAAAAAATTCGACGTAGCTCAGTTGTTTGGGGCTTGGTTTTGTATCAGTGGGTACAGGGTTCAAATCCCGTTTGAGCATGTACATATGGAAATGAAGTTTAAGGAATTACTATGTACATTTTCGTAATAAAAACACATTTACGAAATGCATCGAATTATACGGTGAGGGAAAACATCGTGAGGAAACCTACCTGTTCGTCGAACAGGTAATAGTGCTTGTAAATGGCAACTTGGCTGATCACCTGTCACATTGAGTACTGACTATCTGGTTAACACGTGGGTTCGAGGTGTCCATAGAATTACTACCTTCGCAATTGCGGGGATGAAAACTGAACCTCTGACTACCCCGCAAGGGTTAATGGTCGAGAATGCGTTTGTCGTTTGTTGTTTGATATCATTTAACAGTGTGTATACTGAAGTATGAGTGTCAAATATACAGACCATGGAGTAATTAGTAAGAGGAGTGGGCCTTACGCAATATTTGTATGGAAACTAGCGTGGCGGGTTTAATTAATTACGCGGGGTGAAACGAGGTACGCGGGATGGGGGGGAGATATTACAACCAATTAAAACACGCCATTTGTGAGACAAAACATGGTATCTTCTTTCTACTACACGTTTTGGACAGATGCGCGAAAGTGGTTTATCTGGTTAGGGACAGATGGGATCCGTGATCTCTGCCTACCCCTCTACAGGGTATCAGACGTGATGTGTTTGTATGTATATTGATATCGAATGTACATACATGCACAAATTTATTTGTATGTATGGAAAGCCCCGTGCTAATGTGGTTCGTAATATTATCTTGGGCTATAGCCTAGCAACCTTTCACCAATGTTCCATTTTAATCCTGCTAAAAGTGACTTAGAATATATTATACATATCTACGAGGTTCTGTCTTCCCCAAAAGGCATTAGAGAACGTGAACGTAACAATAGCAATGGGCTAGCAACCTGTCATCAATGTTGTATATGACATTACAACCCTAATATTTATTCTATTAGAGACCTAACTAAAAGATATTATCATATAGCCAAGGTTCTTTCCACCATAAAAGGGATTTTGACGAGACATTTATATGTACAGTCAACACTAAAAGTGCAGTCCCAGTAACTTTTTATAAGCATTACGTTTATACGAACAAATATTATACATTTTAAAACTGGCGCCACTATGCATTGTCATGGCCACTGTACGTTCGCGTGCTTCGAAATGAATAATATTGTCATTTGTTCTTATAAACGTAAACATTATAAACAGTTACTGGGACTGCACTTTTAGCGTTAACTGTACTTATACATATACTTACACAACATACACACACAGATATTATCGTGTCACACTATTGGAAGTCACGATAATATCACTTAAGTCACTTTTTAGCATGAATTTTGGGGTTATGATAACATATGAAACTTATGATAGGGTGCTAGCCCATCTCACAATATATTCCATTCACCCTAGTCTCTTAGTTACCTCAAGAAAGAATTGCAGCTAGTTATAATTTACGTCTCAGATTATCACTATGATAAGCCAATAATAAAAATGTATATTGATAGAACACTTGAACAGGCTGTATTGATAAAGGTTAATAACGGAGTCATGCTAAATAGTAGCATACCAATTATACAATAACAGGTTGTGTTTATATTCACCGTTTAAATATAATAATAATGTAATATAATATTTCCGAAAATATGGTACTAAAAGCGTCTATCTGAATGTTAAATGTTTTATTGGGCTGGCCCCTACGTCATTATAGCGAAAAATATATAAAAATAAAATATATATATTGAAAAGGGTGGCAATAGGAGTATCTATAACTGCCGAGTGTGTATGAGAAGTGTCAATGAAGCGAAAGTGTCAGGATCGAGACAAATGGGGATCCATGATCGTTGCCTACCCTTCTACAGGTAATCAGGCGTGATGTGTATGTATGTAATGGTAAAAAATGTATGTAATATAGGTACCAATGAAAGAAATCTGTCACAAGTAATAAAGCTTAAAATAATAGAAATTCATTTACGAAATGCATCGAATATTACAGAGAGGGAAAACATCGTGATGACACCTAGCTGTTTCCCGAACAGGTAATAGTCAGTGCTTGTAAATGGCGACATAGCTTAGCACCTGTCACATTGGGTACTGACTATCTGATCAATGCGTGGGTTCGAGGTGGTTATAGAATTACTTAACTTCGCCATTACGTAGATGAAAACTTGAACCTATGGCGAGATAGTCAAGGGTTGATGGTCGTGAACGCGTTTGTCTTTGTATGTTTTTAATACAATATTTCCGAAAGTATGGTAAAAAAATGTGAGTAATAATAATATTTATTAATTAAAGTAACCAGGACTCAATTTGTTAATAGATACTTATACTATAGATTTATAATGTACCAATGAATGAAATTTGTCACTAGTCATAAAGCGTATGTTTATTTAATAATACTTCTAAGTATCTGTAGGCCAGTAGGTATGACCTCCGATTCCTAAGTACTTTTATACGGCGTAAACATTCTGCCTATCGCCTATGCCGAAGAATAGGCAGATTTTCTCACGATGTTTCCTCTCACCATGGAAGTTAGGGGTTTCACAACGACATTGTGAAATCATTATAATACATAAATAAATGGAGACGGTCTATAATCCTTTCGGGGTGGACAGAACCTCGGAGACACGATAATATCTTATATACCTTAACATATTTTAGCATAAATATTGGGGTTATGTCCCATGCTAGCTAGAACGTAAAAGAATGTAAACTAGCTGCCGTTCTTCCCGGCAGGTCGTAGGAGGCGACTAAGGAACTAGGGGTAAATGGAATCTATTAGGAAATGGACTAGAAACCTATCTTATCTTATTCTTCATAATATGTTTCATATGATAGCACGGCAATATTCATGCTAACGCGTGACCTGGGAGATATTATCTTGTCCCCAGGGTTTGTTTTTTTTATTTCTTTAATAAGCCATTCACCACTAAGATTATGTCAGCTCAAGTACAAACACTGATGCCATGGCGTTTGTACTTGTTATTCTGTCGCCATGGTTACAAGGTATTAACCATCCCAAAAAATATCTAAGGACGTGAATGATATATAGAATTTATAATGGGATACTCTTTAGTTGAACTCCATCCATTTGCAATATTACTTCTTCACTGCCACTGATAAGTTATCACAATAGCATGGATGCAATTACAAGTGCAGTTACTATCTATTTACATATACACATCACGTATATAATTGCCAAAGGGGTAAACAGAACAACTAAGTAATATACATACATACACTTCACGACTTGTGTATACACACTCCTTTTTTTATTATGGCGGGGTAGTCAGAGGCTTGAATGCCCATCTCCGAAATTTCGAAGGCATGTTAGGTATGGGTCATTCGAAGCCCGCGTATCACTAGATAGACAGCACCCAACGTGATAGGTAGTGAACCGTATCGCCGTATATAGGCACTGACTATTACCTATCCTGAGGGATAGGCAGGTTTCCTCACGATGTTTTCCCTCACCGGTAACGACTGTAAATTATGTACGTAAATGAAAAACACATATTTCAATTTCATTCATTGGTACATGCCAGAGTCGGGATTCGAACCTAGGACCTTTCTCATACGAAGTCCGAGGTCTTACCCACTAGGCTACTGCCGCACTAAGTAATATGTAACTCTTACGGGGTTAAGAACATGTAGTGTAAGTATATATGAAAGATACTGACTTCAATTTAAGGCCCAACCTAGTACGCGTACGTGATATCATACACATTCACGTCCTTTAATCCCTTTTAAGGTAGACTGAACTTTGGAAATATAATATCTCCCACTTTTTAGCATAAATATTGGTATTCTGTTGTCGTATGGAACATTGTTGACAGATTGCTATCCCATCGCCCAATAGATTCCATAGACACTTAGTCCCTTAGTCGCCTCCTATAAATAGCCGGGAAGAACGGCAGATAGTTATTCTATTGACAAAGCTCCAAGGTTTCTCCATCAAAAAAAATTATGCAAGGAACTCATATTTCAGACGAACCGCTTCACTTTGTATCTATTGTATCTATAACTACATTTAAAATGAAAGCCAGAAATTTGTTGCTTTATTATGATTAGTTTTGTATGTGTACTGGTGTAAAATATTTATTGTTTATCTATATACATTTTTTTGACTAAATTGTGTTGAATAATTGTATTGTATAAAGTAATGGAAACTGTTCGTTATTATGAATTTAAAGTATTTGTTATTTTCTATCATTGTACAACTGTTTGTTTTCCTAAATAAACTAAAAAAATAAGTCTTTTGTCATATCTTTTAGCACTTCTGTCTACTGCTTACCTTTGTGAGTAAATAGAGCGTGAAGTATTATGGCATTGGGCTTTTTAGATGTTTACCTAAGTTTTTTGTAACTGAATAAATAAGTATTACAAACTTGGTAGTTTGGGACGTAAAAAGAACTAACTAGCTGCCGTTCTTCCCGGCATGTCGTAGGAGGTGACTAAGGGACTATGGTTCTTGGCATTTATTGGGCGATGGAACAGCAATAATAAGACATATAACAGTCAGATAGACGCTATATTGAAAAAACGTGACGTTAGGTGTACCTATAACCGCCGAGTGTGTTTGAGAAGATGTATGAGTTTCAATGAAGCGAAAGTAGTCTGTCAGGATCGGGACAAATGGGGATCCGTGATCTCTGCCTACCCCTCTACAGTGAATCAGGCGTGATGTGTATGTATGTACAGTATAATAACTTAATTGAAAGTCAAGTCAAGTTTACAATAACTTCAGTGATCACTTCTACCTACCCCACAAGGTTTTCACACCCTGGAGCCTACACAACATATATTTATTATAACGTATAATCCTAAACCCTATATATAATATCCTATAATCCTAAATAAGTCATACGACTGTCAGATAGACGACATATTGAAAAAGGGTGTCATTAGAAGTACCTTTAATTGCCGAGTGTGTATAAGGAGGTGTACATATTCACTGAGTCCATAAAAGTAGTCATGGATACACGAACCTCTGACTACTCCACAAAGGTCGTGAAAGTGTTTGTTTGTTTAAAAACATATCAGGACTAGGAAAAAAGACAAATATATCATATAATTTATATTCATAATTTAATCTTTAACCTAATTAAACTTAATTTATATTAACAATCCAAAAAATGAATTATTATCCATGATATAATTTTTAAACGACATATAAAATAATTCTGACACTAAAGTGACTATCACTAAACATATATAACCAGTTTGGTACACAAAAATCAGGAACCACCATAATTTATCACAGAATATTGCTAACGAAAGCAAATGTAGGTAGTTGTGAGGATTAAAAAACCTCCATAGAAAAGTTGCAAGGAAAAATTTTGTAGACGTAAATATTTCCTGACTTTTAATAGACGGCGAACCCTCTAAAAGATTTTGGTACAAATAAATATACCTATTCCAAGCTAACGAAGACAAAATTAACTGTCCCGAAAATGCTATTAAAACTATTAAAATTTTCTTTAAGCTAACCTTCATTTTATACGTCACCCCAACGTCAAATATCAATTCTTTTTCAACTGGTTCCAATACATTGATTTCGTTCAATTTTTGGTACGGTATAGTTTTATTTGTATTTTTGTATCCTATACTAGGTGGATTTGCGACTAAATAAAAGAATATACCAATAATCATAGCGGTTACTCCTATCATATCACTTATTCCGTCAACATAATATCCTAATGTACCTACTTCTGACATTTCCCCTTTGATATTCTTCCTTGCTCTTGCTATGTGACCGTCAAGATCATCGAATAACATGCGAAATTGAAATAACACTACACCTATCCTTCTATACGTCAAATTTGTACTAGAAACAAATTTAGCACCTATAAAAGCTATTATAACATGACTATACGATATCATATTAGGAGTTATGTACAATTTAGATGATAAATCTGTTAATTTATCGATTATTGAGCACATAGGTCCGTAAACATAATGGTTTATCGCATCCACCATTAAAGCTTTCACAGTAGGGTAGCATAGCGGGTTAACATCACACGGAATCCAAACAGGCACATAAGATGACGTATTAGATTCGAAAAAATCCAATTTGTAATCTCTGATCCGAAAGTAGAGTAACAAATCCATAAGCAGACAGTAAATCAGCAAAAAGAACAGCAAAATCAGCAGAATTTTACTAGCTTGCGATGACGGATACATCATAATAGTATCACAGCACGTTTTTCATGTTAAAACTCATGTTATTACTAACACTCGTAGCCTGATGGCTAGAACAGTTGAATAATATGCACTTCATGTAATATTTCGTGACCCAGTTTAAATAAAACATATTTTTTAAGCATCGTTAATTTGTGATGGCAAATTCGTTATAAATCAAATTTTCAATAATAAATCTATATTAATTTTATTACACTTAAATTTCTCTTATAATTATTATTTTATCAAATTTATTTTTCGCGGCAATATTTCGTAACTGACATTTAGTGACAGTTACAAATACTTTTTCAATACAGGCGTGCACACGCTTTAAAGTTTCAGCCAAAACTAGATAAAATGCAGTGGATAAAGGCATTTATTATTATGACGTTCAAACAGGCGATATAGAAAGGTTACATTAGACTTATAATCGCCGAGTATGTATGCAGAGGTTAATGTATATAATACAAAAGTATCACGCCCATATTTCTACAGGATAAGCCAGAGATCTAGTATCCACTGGTAGACTACCTTTGCATCATTGACATCCATCCATCTCCTCATACACTCTCGGTGGTTGTACGTACTTATTACGTCACCATTTTTCATTTTAACACATCACGCCCGTCTTATTACACGGGTAGGCAGAGATCACGAATCCTCATTTTGTCTGATCCTGTCAAAACACTTTTGTTTTATTGATATCCATACACCATTCTCAATATATGATGTATTAAATTGTAGGTATAATAATATTTGTACATAGACATACTCATACATTAATGTCCTTTAAAATCACTACACATAGTATAAAACAAAGTCGCTTTCTCTGTCCCTATGTCCCTTTGTATGCTTAAATCTTTGAAACTACGCAACGGATGTTGATGCGGTTTTTTTTACTAGATAGAGTGATTCAAGAGGAAGGTTTATATGTATAATAACATCCATTAAATAGTGGAGTAGGCTATATATTTTATACCCGTGCGAAGCCGGAGCGAGTCGCTACTTATAAATATTGTGAAGCTAAATACTCATTTACGCGTAACTACTTACAACAAGGTAATTATCTAATGTCATATCAATCGGTTGAAAATGTGCCAATGGAAATGAAGTTATATGAACTAATAAAAATACATTACGAAATGCATCGAATATTACTGTGAGGGAAAACATCGTGAGGAAACCTGCCTATCCCTCGGGATAGTTTATTGCCAGTGCCTGGATGCGTCAGTAAAATAATAATAATAATATTGTTGGACGTTATTACACCAAATGAACTAGCCCCTTGCTAAGTACATTTAAGACTTGTGTTTAGGGTACTAGTCAACGAATATTTAAGAAATACATACTTATTATATATAGATAAATACATATATAGCATATTATTCAACGACCAGACTGAAAAGCAGAAGAAAAGCGTATTTCTTAACTCTGCCTCCACCGGGAATCGAACCCGGGACCTCACGATTAGCGTTAAGGCGTCTAACTGATTCCGCCAAGGAGGTAGTCAAAGTGAAGTTCAATACCTATCACGTTGGGTGCTGTGTATCTACTGAAACGCGATCTTTGAGTGGATCTTTACATAACATGCCTTCGAAATATCGGAGATGGGCACTGAAGCTTCTGACTACCCTGCTACAAAAAAGGGAGTCTGCATATACTGGTCGGTAATAGTCAGTGCTTGTAAATGGCGATATGGCTTACCTATCACATTGAGTACTATGTGGTCAACACGTGGGTTCGAGGTGGCCATAGAATTGGCAATTGCGGAGATGGACACCTGAACCTCTGACTACCCCACAAGGGTTAATGGTCTTGTTTGTCATTTTGTCATATACAATCATATTTATAATACTATAATGAAGTTAACTCAGATTCATTAGGAAATTGACGTTTAGGTAACTATAATTAAGTATTCCTCAGTATTTCATAATGGCTAATTGTTAATAGACCTGAAATATTATCTAATAATAAGAATATATATATATGAGTGAAGTGGAAAGGCGGTAACGTAGGAGCCGGCTCAATAAGACATATAACAGTCAGATAGATGCTATTTTGAAAAAAGGTGACGTTAGGAGTACCTATAACCGCCGAGTGTGTATGGGAAGATGTATGAGTGTCAATGAAGCAAAAGTGGTCTGTTAGAATCGGGACAAATGGGGATCCGCGATCTCTGCTTACCCCTCTACAGGGAATCAGGCGTGCTGTGTATGTATGTAATAAGATGATCTTCCATACTTTTGTATATTGTATAATGCACATAATATAAAATACAAGAAAGACCACTCAATATTATTATATTAGTCTTATAAAAACCATATTAAAAAGTTTCATATCACACCCATTTTTGTGTAAAGGGGTAGACAGAGATGCCATGCCTCCATGCCTCTAAGTGCCCAACTGGATAGAAACACTATCAATCATCACCTGGAACGATCCTGACAAATCTCCATTGCTTCACTCACACCCATTAACCTTCTCATACATGCTCTTCTGTTCTTCACACTATACAGACAACAGCCTTGAGCAAAAAGGTATTTATGATATATATTCACGTCCTTTAATCTCTTTTGGGGTGAACAGAGACTTGGACACATCTTCTTGGTCACTTCTTAGCATTTAAATTGGGGTTTTGGTGTCATATGGAATATTGATGGCTGCTAATCTGTCACCTGTAGATTCCATATACCCCTAGACCCCTAGTCTCTTAGTGTATAATATATATATATATATATATACTGCCCGATTGTGCGCGCTCTTACTAAACGCAGTGGTTGAGGAGGTGGATTTGTTTGCTTGTGCTCTGAGTAAATTCACAAGAATTATTATGTATAAACTATGTTATAGGTGAATAATTACTTGTGTTAGATTACTAATGTAAATAGTTTCCTTGTTATAGTATATAAGTGTTTACTCTATAGTATTAGGGTCATCCTGTAAAGATAGATGTAAGTTATGATAACAATAAATAATAGTTTTAAGAGATTCACGATTTATACCTGTGAAAACTAACTGGACTTATTGCGTAAGTTTTTATATAATAAAGTCACCTTTATTATATAAAAACAATAAATAAACATAATGAAATAAATCAATTTTAGCTTACCTGCGGCACTTGAGTAGATTTTCCGCATCCTGTCTCACCAATCAAGACTAGCGTTTGATATTTTTCCAGCAAATATAATATATGGTTCCTATACTCGAACACCGGAAGCTTCCGCCTCTGATCTTGCAAAGGTAGGTGGTGGTAACGGTTGTAAACAAATGACGTTTTAGAATCTGCGTCTTGGGATAATGCGGAATCTGTGTTTGGGTTAATCAAGGTCTCTATCGTACCGTCTTTGCTTTTAATCGGGTATAGATCTTCATCTGAAAAGATATATGGATAGATTACATAAACATTCATGTGCTTTAATCTCTTTCATGGCAGAACCTCAGAGACAGTAAAATGTCCAAGGTAAATTTTTAACTTTAATATTTGAGTTGTGATGTCATATGGAAGATAAGTGACAGGTTATAGCCCATCACCTACAAGATTCTATTTATCCCTAGTCCCTTAATTGCATCCTATGACATGTGGGGAAGAATAGTACCTAGATAGCATACTTTTATGTTCCAGACTAGTACTGGATAGATAGATTGATGAAACCTATAACTGCTAAGTGTTTATGAGGAGGTATATGGATGTCAATAAACCTAAGGAGGTTAATCAGAATCAAAACATGTGGCTATCTATGATCTATGTGTGTATATTTACTACTCCTAGTATTTGGCGAAAAGTGCGTTTGATGTGTTGATAAATCATTTACTCTGCAATTATAGGTATGAATATAGAACTCCTGCTGCATTGAATGAGAAACAGTTCTTGATATCAAGAACTGTTGTTTCATGTATATTTAAGTATGTAAGTATTGTTAAAAAAAATAAACAAGAAGTGACTAGTTTACTCTCTTTAAATGAAACAAATTATGTACTAATTTACGAATAAATAACTACCAAATCAATTTTTAATTATACTTACCGCCCGGTTTCATAAACTTTGGTCGATTGGACAGCATTTTTGCAAATAAACAACAGAATTATTTATATAGCAAATAGAATTTCAGTCTCTTTATACTTCTACAACTAAATTCGGTTAATTTTATATTACATTTTGATTCATAAATACAGCCCGCTAAAGCAAATCTACTGAATAGTATTGCATCAATGTTATAGTAGTTAATACTTGTATTAATTCACAATCACAAATTATGATTGTAAATAGTAAACATAACCTATAAAATATCTTTTTATTATGACTATCATACACTATCCCAGGGCTGAATTTAGAAATATTATGAAATAGTCAGAAGTCAATCTAAAAGAATGTAACAACTATTTATTATCTAAAAAATGACAATTAATCTTTCCCAAGGCGCGTGTACGCAACGCAACATTAAAAAGTGAAGAGCATGGGATAAAAAAAATGAAGCCCAAAAGATTTGTCAGAATTTTTCGAGGTGGATATTTATAGTTTCTGCCTATCCCATTATAGACGTAGAGGCGTGAATATGTATATATATGTAAATGTCTATTAAGGGAAAGTGGGTAGGCGGGATCGAAAAAAAAATCTACAATTTTTGGACACTATACTTTAAAATATATGTACTTACATTTTATTTAACTAAGAATTCAATTTCATTAATATTCAGTATTTTTAGTTATGAATAAATGATAAACGAATTATACTATACGCTTCAAGACTTGTGTATACATATTCCCTTTTTTATCGTGAACGAGTAGTCAAAGGCTTGAGTGCCCATCTCCGAAATTTCGAAGGCATGTTAGGTATGAGTCACTCAAAACTTATATATATATAAAATTGGCGATGGGCTAGCAACCAGTCACCCAACATTATGCTAATAAGTGACCAAGGAGATGTTTTCATGTCTCCAAGGTTCTGTCCACCCCGAAAGGGATTAACGGGCGTGAGTATATGTAAGTATGAATGCAGTTTAATGTATGGCGTGTCCATAATTGTTAATTACAGACTGCAATATTTCATAACCGGGTCGTATCTATACAACGCCTACGTCACTAAATAGCGTAGGCAGTAATCAATATATTTGTTCCTGCATACATATTGGTATATTCATTCACGACCTTATTTACCTTTTTAGGTGGACAGAACCATAAAGAAAATATCTTCTTGGTGCTTTATAGCATTAGTTTCAACATAATGAATATAATATAATTATTGTGTAAATTTTAGTTTTTGAATATTTTTTTTAGGATGAATGATAGCAGATTGACAAAAGGAATATATATGAGTGAAGTGGAAGGGCGGTTACGTAGGGGCCGGCCTAATAAGACATATAACAGTCAGATAGACGCTATATTGAAAAAAGGTGACGTGTACCTATAACCGCCGAGAGTGTATGAGAGGATGTATGAATGTCAATGAAGCGAAAGTGGTCTGTCAGGATCGAGACAAATGGGGATCCGTGATTTCTGCCTACCCCTCTACAGGGAATCAGGCGTGATGTGTATGTATGTATGTATAATGAATATGCCCCGGTGTACATCAAGGAATTACGTTATCATTCACGTCCTTTAAGCCGTTCCGTGCATAGAACTTTAAAGACTCTTCTAGATTACTTTTAGGCATGAATATTGGGGATATTGTACATGGAACATTGGTAACACGTTGCCGCCAATCGCCCAATAAATTCAATAAGCCTCTAAGTCCTTAGTGGCCTCCTACGTCATGCCGGGAAGAACGGCAGCTAGTTAGCATTCTTTTTACATCCCATCTAACACGGTATGAATAATGTTTATATTTAAATAGCATTCATGTACTTAAAAAATTAGAAGGTACATTATATTTGTGGCCAGATTATTCTGGGGCCAAGTCTTTATTTGTATTTATTTTTAGCACAAACACAGTTCAATATATTAGATCAGTAATAGTGCGAAGTTGGTAATTGGATTATCAAGTGTCAAATTTCGCTTCAAAAATAGCGAAATTTGTCAATTTTGCCAATCCACTACCAACTTCACACTAATACTGATCTGATTGATTTGCGTCTCGGCTGTAAAAGTGGCACTCTGCTAATATTTTGACAGCCACAGTTGTGCCTCAAAAGCGAGTCAATGGTGCTTTAGTCAAAGTTAATTAGTGGAGTAAGGGCGCCGATATTTTGCAAAAAGCAGGCCTTTGATAGCCTATTTTGTGTAAAGTTACAGCCAAAGTGCAAGGTAGAGTTGGACGGGATAGGCAGCGTAGAACTCTTACAGGTCTAATTGGAGACATTTTTCTCCAGGTAAGGTAGTGTGAAGAACAGAAGAGCATGTATGAGAAGGTTAATGGGTGTGAGTGAAGCAAGGGAGATTTGTCAGGATCGGATTCGAGGTGGCGATCGATGGTCTCTGCCTATCCCGTTGGGGACGTAAAGGCGTGGATATAATGTATGTATAACGGTTGAATCGATAAAGATAAATAAAATCCCCATATTTCTAGTAAACAAATTTAATAGATTTGTATAAAATTTAACATAAAAACGATTCATGATAATTGTTTCACTTAACATACAAATATAGAATTATTATAGTACATATTTCAAAACTTTATTTTTAAAGATTTAATTATTGTGTAAATTTTAGTTTTTGAATCTTAGGCCTTATTTATATATACATAAGATTTAAGTTCCCATTTATAAAAACGTAGTAAGTAGTACAAATAAAAAAAAGTTATATTTTATTTTCATATTTAACCCTGAAATTCATATACCATTATATGACTATAATTAACACATTAAATACGT
Organism: Leucoptera coffeella; assembly: GCA_030578115.1. Classification (NCBI taxonomy): domain Eukaryota; kingdom Metazoa; phylum Arthropoda; class Insecta; order Lepidoptera; family Lyonetiidae; genus Leucoptera; species Leucoptera coffeella. The sequence continues at coordinate 29,782 of JAMBLF010001150.1, read as the reverse complement.
AATAATATACGTATACAATGGTGTTAAGTGTATAAAAATTGTATTAGAAATATTACGTTTTACGTATATTATATAAAAAAAAAATTCTTATTGAAGCTGGAATATAATAATATTTAGAACACTTACACCAATTGAACTTACAACTAATACCTTTAACACAAGTCTTAAATGTACTTACCAAGGGGCTAGTTCTTGGTGTAATAATGTCCAAATATTATTCCTATTATAGTGTATTCGCGTTATGAAAATAGCGAATGTTAATCATAGATCAAACTGACCAATGAGACGTGAGTAAATGAGAAAACAAGTCACATTGACCAATCGCAGACATTCGTTGTCACGTCTCACTGGTCAAATCGTTTGGGTAATGATGACGTCACTATTTTCTTAACGCGAATATACTAAGTGGTTCATGCGTATTTGGTGATGACTTTAGTGTCGAATATCTCGATCCAGTAGCCATCAGGGTCCTGGATAAAAGCCAAACCCTTCATCTTTCCATCCTGGGGCTTCTTCACAAACTTGACGCCGAGTTTCTCGAATCTAGAACAATCATTATTGTATAATAACTTCATACTTTATTTGTAGTATTTTGTAGGCAATGCGTACGTAGCCTGAAATTTACATAGTATGCACTACGTCGTCTATGGTTCGTCACCAAAGTCAGCAGCTCAGTGAAAGTTGAAAATACAAATAATTATTTTCGGCTGAATATTTAGTCAGTAATGCCAAAATTGCCATTACTGACTAAATATTCAGCCGAATGTGTGCCAAATTGGCTAAATATGTTTGCTTTGGGATTATATTTGGATCCTCAACTGGAACGAACCGAAGAACAAGGAAGAGAAGAATTGGAGGTTCGATTTAGTTTTTCTTCGGTTGTAGCGGCTGGCGGCGTTGGTGTAACCATGGCGATGGAATAACAAGAAGTTCAAACGCCGTGGCATCAGTATTTGTACTTCAGCCGACGTAACCATAGTGGTGAATGGCTCAATAAAGAATTTAAAAAAAAAAGTGAGCACTAAACCATCAATATATGTATTCTAACGTACCTTTCACAAGCAGCCTCTACATCAGGCACCAATACTCCAATATGGCCGTATCCCCTAGGGTCAGAATTTCCATTGTGGTAGGCTGAATCATCTGATTCCGTGCCCCAGTTGCTGAAAAAACACAAATGGATATAAGATTGTAGAATTATTGATTAAATGAATATAGAACAGTAATCGACTTATTATTATGCTTTAGAATAATAGTTCAATGGAAAATAATTTTTAATTCCATAGAAGGATCATAGATATCACTCATTGAAAAAAAAACATGGCTGAAAAAGCATGACTCCACGAAGTAGAATGTCTCAATTACTGAGAGAATGTCTCAATAAAAAAATAGAACAATCTTTACAATATTGATTACGAGACTGAACAAATAATAATAATAATATTTGGACATTATTACACCAATTGAACTAGCCCCTTGGTAAGTACATTTAAGACTTGTGTTAAGGGTACTAGTCAACGTATATTTAAGAAATGTATACATATTAAAATATATAGATAAATACATATATAGCATATATGTATAATCAACGACCTGACTGGAAAGCAGTAGAATGGCGCAGTTCTTAACGCTGCTTCCACCGGGAATCGAACCTGGAACCTCACGATTAGCGTTCAGGTGTCTAACTGATCGCGCCATGGAGGTCATCAAACAAATATGGACTTAAATGATCCATGCTAGTCCAAGATGTTAAAAAAGTATACTAGCTGCCGTTCTTTTTGGCATTCACACATCTAAGGGACTAGGGATCAATGGAATCAGTTGGACAATGGTAAACAAAATGTTAGCATTGTTCCATATGACATCACAACCCCAATATTCTTGCTAAAAAGTGACCAAGGAGATGTTTTCATGTTTCCAAGGTTCTGTCCATCCCGAAATGGATTGAAGGACGTGAATGTATATATATGATATGATATATGTATAATTTTTATTGTTTTAAGATATTCGCGATGTTTACTCATTATAAATAACTAACGGGACTTATCGCGTAAGTTTTTATATAATAAAGTTACCTTTATTAACCCGATGTTTCGGCTACGTTGCAGCAGCTATGGTCACGGGCAGACTGATATGACTGACTGGTCATGGCTGCTGCAACGTAGCCGAAACGTCGGGTTAATAAAGGTAACTTTATTATATAAAAACTTACGCGATTAGTCCCGTTAGTTATTAATCATGTATAATTTTGTTAGGCTAATTAAATAAACGGACTAACTTAACCTAGTACATTTTATCTCTGAGGTGTATACAACTTACTAAGTCAACTCCAACGTAGCTTTCCTTGTCATGGCCCATACACCTCTCTCTTTCGGATCGCTTGGCACAGTTTTAGGGTCTTCGTAACCAAGGAAAAATAACGAGAACTTTCCCTCGTCGAAATGCAGTTGTTTCAGCAACGTCATGCCCAGGACGTTGGTGTAGAATGGAAGGGAGACTCTGGGATCTTTGATACGGTACATCGTTTGTTGGAATAGGAAATCCTGGAAATCAGTTATGTACTATTTATGTATAACTATACTTTTCATCTTTTTACCTTTATTGCTATTATAACTTAAATTATTTTCAACTGACTGCATACAATAGGCATGTCAAAACACCAAAAAATATTCAATTCTTATCGCAATCTAAAATATCTTAGCATAACCTGTTATTATTCTAATTTATGAATATAACCAAAATAGAATAATTAATTCAAAGTTAACATTTTCCTAGCAGTGGACTGTCATAGGCTGATTGATTGATTGATTGATAACATTTTCCTAGAAACCAAATTTAATCCCAATATCTTTGACATCTTTTACATTATAATTGTGGACTCATTGTTATTTATTTCTTACATATCTATGTATATCAACAGTAGAAAGGCTACCTTGCTTTAGCACCATTTCGCAACTTCACAGGAAAGTGATTCAAAGTTTCTTAAAGTGGAAGTAATATTATATGAAATCCACTTTTTGTTACATATTAATGAAAATTGGACTAACCAATTTAGAAAATATAACAAAACTTGGAATTTATAGAATCTATTTTTGACTTTAAGACACTTTGAATCACTCTCCTGTGAAATATCAAAATGGCACTTTAGGATTAGGATGGTCTTTAGGATTTATTACCTTAGTGGATCCATCTGGAGTTTTGCAGAGGGCTTCAACTTCTTCTGGGGTTATTCCTCTTGCCATTGTGCTGGAATTAAGAAATTAAAACCAATATATTATATGCATGGTTACTATGAGTGAAATATATCGGTGATGGGAATTAATACTATAAGTAAAACTATGTAAGCATAGTTTTTAGGCGAGTTAGCAGTAGATATTAAGGCTTGAGATGTAATCAGTCAAAACCTATTTAATTTCATTTGAGATGCTAATATACTTCCAGTATTGGAAGTAAGTAGGTATAGATGAAATACTTCAGGAGTTTAAGGAAGGTATTCGTGGTATATAATAACAAAATAACGTTTTAAATACCTACTTAAGTTTGAGTTTTTAGTTTGGGATTAATATTATGTAAAGGTTCAAAATTCTTTATCAGTTCAAGATAACCTTAACATGAAAAACAAAAATATGGCTGCAATACAAAAGAAGGCATCAACATAAAATTAATACAAAAGTTATGTTACAGGTAGTATTAGTTACTATGGAAATCAATAAAATAATTGTCTTCAACTAAATTACTCCAAATAGATAATAATAGAATGACAAATTGATAAGAAATGATCTTCGATTTACCAATTTACCTTGTGATATACTCCCTAAATGACTTTTTTATTACATAAATAGTGTAAATACAACTTACCTGAGCTATTAAGAATTGTATTCAGCTGTATAAACAATGAGAAAATAATTATGAAACAATGCCAAAGTTGTAAGGCAGCCGACGAAAACTTTTCTTACAAGTTGACGGACTGTGAGTATTCTGACTGACAACTTTTTGCCGGCCGGTAAACCAAGTTTATACCATGTCGTAAATTACTCCAATTTGTTATTTAATTGATCCAGAAATAATGGCTTGAAAAGAATAAAGATTTTCTAATAAATATAAATGAAATGAATTATTGGAAATTATAACGATATCCTGACAAATATTAACGGCATCGTAAATATTATAATAAGATTCTTAAAATAATAGGGATGATTGGAAAATTATAGCGATCCAGAATCTTTTTTTTCAAAGAAAGGAAATTAATAAATACATTTTGAAAATTAATATGATGTCCTCACATCTGTAACGACATCAGAAAATCCATAATAATGAATAAGCGTAACAATGTCGTTCACGTTTTATAAATATTAATTCAATGTCCTAAAAGATATAATAGAGTCAAGTTAAAATAGTTTCAAGATGAAAATCGAAATAAGATACTAAGGGACTAGGTGGACATGGAGTATATTAAACGATGGGCTAGCAACCTGTCAGCAGTGTTCCATATGGCATCCCAATTCCAATATTCATGCTAATAAATAACCCATGCAATGTTGTAAGTCTACAAGGTTCTGTACTCCCCGAAAGGGATTAATGGACATATATGTATATATACTTTAATTTTCCGTTATTGTTATTATGTGTCTTTGAAATCATGTTCTTTACACAACCATATGAATTATTTGAATGTGTGTTTATCCCTCTCCGACAGCAGTTTTACGGTTTAGCCTGACATGTAGTGCCGGCAAACAGTCCCTTTGGGTATTCCAACCGCGACAGTCCTCGTTTTGATCGCACGGCACCACGCGTTGTCACAGGCTCCATGTATGTCCTGGGAAACCATCAGCAAAACCTGACATGCGCAACCGATTATCCAACTTCACACTTTTACTGATCTGATATTTTGCAAAAAGCATTAGTAAACTTGGGCCCCTTTTTATTGGCACCCTTAGTGCTCACATCTTTTCATATATTTTGCCAAACACCGTGAGTAGACTAATGTGTCTTTACCACGAACCAAATATAAAGAGGACCCAGCGTAAGGAGCGGTCCCCGTAACGCGGTGCGGAGTCCAAATGGCGTGTTTTCAATGGTGCGGAGTCTAAAAATGTGTAGTAGAAAGAAGATACTTGATTTGATTGGCCGATGCCGTGTTTTAATTGGTTGTAATATCTCCCCTCCATCTCGCTTACTTCGTTTCACCCCGCGTAATGCCACGCTAGTTTCCATACAAATATTGCGTAAGGCCCACTCCTCTTATTTATTACTCCATGGTCTGTACATTTTCGGCTTAGCATATTCACCCTTGACTTCTACTTCAGAACGCACACCAAAGCCAACTGCAAGCGAGCGGAGACACACTATAGTATATTCGCTTTAAGAAAATAGTGACGTCATCAAGGTCTCAATGAGATTTTATAGGAGTTGTCTGTTATTGGTCAATGTGACTTCTTTTCTCATTTATTCACGTCTCATTGGTCAGTTTGACCTCTGATTATCATGACGTCACTATTTACTTAACGCGAATAGACTATAGCCGGTTCGAGGATCACACCTAAATTCCCAAAGGCAGATTTTCTTGTTGCCTACATATAAATTCACGTCTCTTAATTGCTTTCGGGGTGGACAGAACCTCGGAGACACGATAATATCTGTTAGGTCACTTTTTAGCTTTCATATTAATATTTATTCGACGAGGTTGCGATCCGTACGTCACGTACGTACGGATCTGAGACGTGGACACGCACTGCGGGACTAGCTCACAAATTCAAGGTCGTTCAGCGTGGTATGGAACGGAAGATGCTCGGGGTTTCTCTGGTAGATCGCATCAGAAATGAGGTGATACGCCAGAGAACTAAAGTGACCGACATTATGAAAAGAATTAGCACGCTGAAGTGGAGTTGGGCTGGTCACGTATGCAGAAGGACTGATGGTCGCTGGAGCAAAAAGGTCCAAGAGTGGAGACCGCGTCTCAGTAAACGTAGTGTGGGGCGCCCCCCGGCTAGGTGGGAAGACGACCTACGTAGGTTGGCCGGCATCGAATGGATGCGAACGGCCACTGACAGGGAGAAGTGGCGTCATTTGGGGAAGGCCTATGTCCAACAGTGGATTGATACAGGCTGATGATGATGATGATGAGGTTGCGATGTTATTTGAAACATTGGTGGGGCTAGCCCATTGCCCGTTAGATTATATCTACCCCCAGTCCCTCAGTCGCCTCCTAGACATGCCGAGAAGAACGGCAGCTAGTTAGCATTCTTTTTACGTCCCTGAGATATTTTGCTAGGCATCAGTTAAAAAAATGCACAGACATAAAGTAAGCATAGTTTTTATAAATTATAATTGGAAAAAAAAACGAATAAAACATCACGCCTTTAGGCGTAACGGGCACCTGTGTTGGAATTAGGGTTGCCAACTTTTTTTAGGGCAAATAAAGTATTTTTTTATTTAGGTAGGACAAAAATAAAGTAAGTACACAGAAAAAATATAGAGTATTATAATCTTTAATAATGTATCTTAAGCCTACTGCTTAAAAACATATTTATTATTGCTTTTGGCAACTTTTAACAAAGATTTGTCTTGATTGAATGTTTTTGATGATTGATGATGATTTGACGTAATGTAATGGTTGCGTTCAGAAATGATCGATAAAATAATCGATATCGTAAAAAAGAGTATTTTTGCGTACTTTATTCGTGTCGTAGATTATAAAATACAGTTGTGTCAAAAAGAGCACAATACTCTATTTTAAAGTACGGGTGGCAAGCCTAGTTGGAATATCCATCTTCAGTGCCCATCACGCCTTAGAGTGATTCCAATATGCAGCCATATATTGTTTATTGTTAAGATTTTTTACAATTATATACATACATGTATGTAACTTTAATAGATTTTGACATAATGTTCCAGTACAGTATGTTTTATTAATCAAAAAGGTCACTGCTAAATTTAATTTATAATAAATGTCCATGTTAACACACACATATGTATACATAATAAAAAAATATTTATTAACAGATACACACACACACACACACATATACACAGCCACAAAACATTGTTTTACACAGAGCGTATATGTCAATGGCCTCTGGCTCAGCAGTTATCCTAGGTGCACTCTACCTGCAGTTTAATTAACCAACTTAAATACTTCAAATATTTAATAATACAAAAAAAAAACAAGAATAATAACATATAACACCTAAACTAAATTATTTATAAATTATAGGTAATCTTCTATGAGACTAAGGATAACTTTTTTGGCATGACCCTAGCTCTTCCGTTCTAGCAGGTACATCGCTAATTTCTGGTCCTTGAGGTCCACTCCTCCCTTGGATTTATTATACGTCATTACCATTTTGGGTTTGTCCCAGACTTGACCAGCCCGCACCACGCGATGTAGCTGCGTCGTGGAAAGTAGAAATCATACTGACTAGCCGCATATCTTTCCACGCTAATACAGCAACATCACTGCAGTGTCGAGCTACTATTTCGCCTCTTATAATTACAGTGCTGTATGACAGGGTCAATTTTGGCAGTTTTTTGATCATTGCTATGCAAACTTTCATTTAAATCAAAATTATTCACGAAATGAAGGAAACGGAGGAATAAAAACTTTTCATGCAGACAACTCTATGATTTGCATGTGATAGTCAACCATATTGTCAAAAGCTGTTTAATTAATCCTTCTATTTCAAAAAGGAGGTAAGTATATGTATAACCTTCTTGCTTCATTCATCTCAAGGTGGGTGTACGTAGTGCGAAGAACAGAAGAGCATGTATGAGAAGGTTAATGGGTGTAAATGAAGCAAGAGATTTGTGAGGATCCTTCCATGTCGCGATCAACAGTCTCTGCTTATCCCATTGGGGACATAGAGGCGTAAATATCTATGTATGCTTCTCACTGCATCTCTTATCTATACAATCTTCATATAATACTGATCATACAAGTATCGTAGTTCCTTCATCCACAGTAACTCTCTCGTTATTGACGTTTCCTTCACATCATACGCATTAACCATTCTAGTTTTAGAACTGTCTAGGAATATATTGCCGACCACACTTAAATGGGATCCCAAATCGAACTTAAAAGGGTCGGAATGAACCTGTTTTATGGAGTTGTAAAGGAAATTAAGTGTATCAGCGCTTTTGCTACCAAATATCGCAGGACCGTGTTCCTGGGTAAGTTTTGTTTTGTTGGCATAAGAAATGCTATGATTGCTCTTTGTGTAGTCGTAGTATATGTTTATTGAGCCTGAAATTAAGAAGAGAACTATTAGGAACAATAATTACACATAAATAATTGAAAAGCCATTAACTTAAGTGTGGTAATCAGAGGTTCGCTTGAATGGCTCTACAATAATTGCAGCTTAAAGTTAGTGATTCTTATCATAATATAATTTATCATATGAAAAAATGACCTCAGTAAACTTTAGCTAAATATGACATTTAATGCATAAGTAGGTATGGGATATTCACATTATTGTTCTAAAGATAATTTTAACTATGCTGTATAGGACTACTTATTTGTATGCAAACGGTATTGGTGTGCATTTTAAAAACTCACCTGTAACATCACTTAATTCAAATGTAATCATATTTTTGTTTCTATTTTCTATAGAAGTTACAACACCGTGAACTTTTACTTTCTTGAACGATAAATTATAAATTTCGTAGATGTAGCGGTTGTTTTCAATATTCTTAGCATTGTACAGATCTTGAATGAAGAGTTTCACTGGTAGATATTGGTAGTTATCCATTGGTAAAAAGTTTCATTAGTTAGTTTTCAAAACAATACAATAAAGAACGTAAGTACGTTACTTTGCGTTAATTTGACATAGATTTACTTTGTTAAAACTTTTATATGATCTAGTTAACCGAATTGAGTAATTGTTTACATATAATATTAATTTCAATAGTCACAAATTATAACTTTTCAACTCGGTTTATTTCTGTTGTATTTTCTAAAAGTTACATTCGAACAAATGTCAAGTGTCATAATAAAGTTAATGTCATTGTCATGTCAGTGAATATTATGACTATTTAAGGATTTCAATTTATTACAGATATAACATCACTTTCGTTTTATCCCAAGAGATCGATTGTAAGGATCCCGACAAACCACAAAAGACAACAACCACGGCGATTTCACTTCATTGATACTCTTCATACACCTTCTCGCTAAACACATTAAAAGTCGGCAATTTAAGGTAATAGGTACTTCTAAAATCAAAAGTGCCCTTTTCAATAGATAATATAATTAGTACTAAGTATTTTCACAGTACTGTGATAGTAATGAGAAGGTAGGAGCCATCAATTTTTTATTATAGACAAAATACACAGTACCATAAAATAGGCCCGTCTTTCTAATGAGACGATCATAACAATATTTTTTTATTCTAAAGTCAGAGATAGTACTTGAATTGAACATAACAAAGTCTTAATTTGAGTGAGAACTGTGACTCCTACGCCGTGCCTGCTCCAGGCATGTCACAAATAAGGGGGTTAAAATTTTATGCCTGCTCCAGGCTTTTCAAACTAAAGGCGGTATCCCTCGATTGTAAGGATCCCGACAAAATATCTTGAATCATACACCTTCTCAAACACATTCGGGAATAGACTTCTAAAATACCCTTCAATAGATAAAAGTACTAAGTATTTTCACATACGTGATATAATGAGAAGGTAGGAGATTTTTTTTATAGACATACACAGTACCATACCCGTCTTTCTAATGAGACGTGTCAGAGATAGTACTTGAACAAACACCAGTTGCGCGCCACCTATTAAACTAGGCGGTTACAAAAATATCTAATGGGAGACATACTTCAATTAAAAGTGTAATACGATATAAGTTTTACATAATAATACTGTTTACATAATAATATATCACATTAGCCAGATTCACGAATAACCTACGAAACTTATTTGTAGAATATGTTTTGTATATATATCTTAAAAAAGACCACGTTAATATTTCGTAAAGCTCTAAAACTTTGCACCCAGAATACGTAATAACAATAGAGTTTAAGTTTCAAAGAAGTTTCAACTCGTAAGCGGGAACCGTTGTTGCATACAAGCACAAGTTAACTTGAGTAGTTCAATTATGCAAAGCGAACCATCTGGTTGAACTAGCATTAACGCTTTAGTTGCATTCGGCACATGCGAAACTAAACTTTAAAGCCCGTGCATAAGAGTTATTTTTGCTTGTGTATGCTTGAGGATAATTTCTTCATAATTATTATTAATAAAATATTTCATATTTGCATGTTGCAAACACTTGGTTCTTACATGAATACTACTTAATTGAAAAAAAGGTGAATGCATTATATACCTATTTATGATGATGGTAAAGTTGGGAATTTCTCTAATAGTCTAGCTAGGTGGTGCAAACTGTGAGGAATAAGAAAAGAATATAGATTTCAATTTTCATCTAGTGTCTAAGCAAATTCTTAGTAGGTGGAACATTTATATTTTATTGGGATACAATTCAGTTGTCACAAAAAGTAATTTTGTAACTGTGATCAATTCTATTTAACAAATCTTGTTAACTTTTTAAATAATTAAGTATTACTTATAATTACTACCAATTTGTTTGGGGTTTGTCAATCCCCGTTCGCTCTAATGACTATCAAATACTTTTCATTACACGTTCTGAGATTATGTATACATCACCACCTTATATTTAAACCACAAAATAGGTAAATTATATGGTTATAATAATATGTAATACGTAGATTATATAATTATTGTAATTATGGTGAAACACTTAGCTAGCAGTGTATGATACGTTTTATTGAAATTCGACTGACAGTTGAACTTACAGATGTGCAAGAGGTCAGTCAGGTCGAACTAACCTTGAAATACCCTTGGTATAAATTTTGATAAAGATATCACACAAACTTTGAACTAAATTATAAAAATAAATTTACTATATATTTACTGCTTAGCATATTGCTAACAGTGCTTATTTAATTCTCTGTAAATCAAACTATAAACCAGCACCATGATTCGCAAATTTGTTGTCGGAGGCAACTGGAAAATGAATGGAGACAAGAAGCAGATTGCTGAAATCGTAAACAACTTGAAAGGACCTCTGGACCCCTGCGTAGAGGTCGTAGTCGGTGTCCCAGCTATCTACCTATCCTACGCCAAGGAGCTCGTGCCCGGCAACATTGGCGTTGCCGCCCAAAACTGCTGGAAAGTAGCTAAAGGCGCGTTTACCGGCGAAATTTCTCCCGCCATGATCAAAGATGTTGGCGTGGACTGGGTAATCCTTGGACACTCTGAACGCAGAACTATTTTCGGCGAAAAAGATGACCTAGTAGCAGAAAAGGTTGCCCATGCCTTGGAATCCGGCTTAAAAGTCATCGCTTGCATTGGAGAGACTCTAGAAGAGCGTGAGGCTGGTAAAACGGAAGAGGTCGTGTTCAGACAGACTAAGGCTTTGGTCCCAGCCATCGGCGGTAACTGGGCTAACGTAGTACTAGCTTATGAACCTGTCTGGGCAATTGGAACAGGCAAGACTGCATCACCACAGCAAGCGCAAGACGTCCATGCGTCTCTACGTAAGTGGTTAGTGGAGAACGTATCCCCAGCTGTAGCTGAGTCAGTCCGTATCCAATATGGTGGATCGGTGACAGCTGCAAATGCTAAGGAATTGGCGGCCTGCCCTGATATTGACGGTTTCTTGGTCGGTGGAGCTAGTCTTAAGCCAGAATTCGTAGATATTGTCAACGCTACGAAGTAGAAGTGTGAATGTGTATACCTTAGGAATTTAGTGTTATAACACTGGTCTACAAAATGAAACTTTTTGTGTGCCTTTCAATTAAATACTTTATTTTTATATTAATTTGAGGCTTCTGAATAGGAAAACAAGAATATGTTTTTTTTAATTAGCTCTTATTTTGGAAATATACCTAATATACAAAATTGTTAATAATTTTAACTATTATTTTTAACTATTATTATAACTATTATTGTTAATAATTTTAACTATTATTTTTTTGGTTTTAACTTAACTAAAATTGGAAATATTACAATAAAAAATAATAATAACGTATTTGATTAAGATTTTCTCTTCTTTTTAGTTTGAGTTTTGTAATCACTGTTAGGGGTATCTTTTTTCAAATTCAAGCAGTAGTCCACTAACATTGACGCATTCCATCAGCCCTGGTATCTCCTTTCCATTGTTCGTCACTTACATCACCACAGTTAGAAGGGAAAAAAACAAGATGAGAGTGAAGAAAATTAATTTTTAGGGACATATTGCAATCCAACTGTTGATACTTTTGAAGGAATTGTTCTTTACTTTTTCTTTACTCTTATTACCCAAAAAACCATAAACGACTGCTCTTCCGAAGATTCCCATGCTTCTTTTTCAAAGCCCTGTAAAACTGAATCAAAGTTTTGGTCTTTTAGAATCTCTCTTATTTGAGGTCCGATAAAGAGTAATTCTTTAATTTTGGGGTCGCTTATACGTGAAAATTTACTTCGCAGGTATTAGAATGCTGGGCTATCCTTGTTGATAGCCTTCACAAAGTTTTTCATTAGTTCCAATTTTGATATGTAAAGCTGGTAGAAGAATTTTTTGGGAATTAATTAGAGGAAAGTGCTTGACGTTATTGTGTACCACGATTTGTCTTGGTTTTTAATATTAATTCTAAAATAATGGAAGGAAGCTGCTTCTAAACATTATGTTATTGTGCATCTTTGATTAGTAAGGATCACCTTACCACAAATGTAGCAAAAATGTCTGCACTATTAACAGATTTACGCGTCAAACAAAAACTGTAAATTTTTTACTAAAATTGTAAAAAAATCTATTATGTTTATATGGCATAAATGCACAATAAGAGCTAACTATGAATTTTAACTTGTATATTTATGATCAGCGAGTGAAATACAATCAATACAGTATATTTTCATGTAAAAGGCAATTTTGATGTAGACCAGTGTAATCAAGAGATTTTTATGTAAATAATTATATTATTGTTTACTTTTTTTGAGTGAAATCATGAATTACTCCACTTTTTACAAGGATATTTAAAATCATTGTTTTATATGAAGTTTACTTTATTACTGTTTCATTTTGTTTTCATACTATATAAGTGTTTTAGTAATCATGTTCAAGTTTATACTGCCCTTTATGTCAAAAATCATGTATGTTATTAATCACGTTAAATTATTTATAATCTTATTTAATGCGTACTGTAATTATGAATTATACCTAGTAGGTGTTTAAAATGTTTATTGATTTTTATTTACTTACAAACACACACACATATATTTAGAGGGGAGATATATATTCTCAAGGCATATGTACATAGAGTGAAGAACAAGAGCATTTATGAGAAGGTTAATAGGTGTGAGTGAAGGAAGAGATTTGTCAGGATCGTTCCAATGTGATCGTAGTGATCAATAGTCTTTGCCTAACCCTTAGGAAAATAGAAGTGTCAAAATATGTATGTCTTTAAATAAACTTACAACTATATATCCCTTTTGGGTGGACAGAACTTTAGAAACAACAGGTTTCTGAAGTAAACATGTGTCTACCAGTCCATTGGCTAATACATTCCATTGAGCCTTGTAAGCAGTTATGTACATCCCGACCTAATAAGACATGACAGTCAGATAGACACTATATTAAAGAAGTACCTATAACCGCTGAGTGTGTATGAGGTGTATGAGTGTCAATGAAGTGAAAGTGGTTTGTCAGGAGGACAGATGAGGATCCGTGATCTCTACCTGCCCCTCTTCAAGGAAATGGGAGTGGTGTATGTGTGACCCTTAGTCCCTTAATCACTTCTTCCAACATGCTGGGAAGAAAGACAGCTAGTTAGCATTTAAGTAACATTCTAACTACATTTATTTACCTGAAATATTTTGTCAATAGAATTTTATTGCTGAGATCAGAGGTCATACTTATCTGTATGAGAATGACTTTTTATTTACGATATGAACTGGGTCGTATCACGATAAATTCAATAAACATATAGATATCTTTATTCCTTGAATGTTTAGAGAATGACTTGACAAAAAGTAAAAAGATAACATGTAGTACACAAATACATGTATCATTGAATCATCACTTAATCATTTAATCCCTTTCAGGATGGATAGAACTTCAGAAACATTATATCTTCAGTTATTTTAAATGGACAGGGTTGTGATGGCATTGATATGGATTATTATTGGCAGGTTACTAGCCCGTCCACCTAATCCTATAACTTCAGTTAAATATAATACAATTACTGAGTTCATAATTATAATATTCCTAACAGGTAACCTTTCGGTGACGTACTAATTACAAGGTTATAATAACGAACAATGTGTTCTTCAATAAAATTAATTTCAATATATCAATAACGGAAATAAAATTAAATAAATATAATATTATAACTAGAGTACCCGCCACATACGGTGGCAGTAGCCAAACTTGGAACTAAATTTGACGTTTCCGCCATTGCGTGTTATTTTGTATGAAAAGTAAATTTAGTATTACCAGCGTTGTGTTTTTTGCCCACTCTTTGTAATTTTTATGTTTGTTAAGGGTGATTATAATAAATTGATTTCCGGAGTTTCTTGTTAGTTCTTCTCCAAGCTAGGGTCTCCGCTGATCTAACCTCGGTAAAAAATATGTAAAGACAATGCTCAGTGCCATGTTTGAAATAATAGTTTTTAAGAGATTCGCGATTTATACTCATGATATAAGATATAAGGGTGTGTATAAGATTGATTGCAGCTGTGGGAAATCCTATGTCGAACAGACTAAACGGTCTATTGCGGACAGAGTGAAGGAACACATAATATATGTAATATATAATAAGAAGGATAAGTCCCGTTAATTATTAATCATGTTTTGAAATAGTATAATAAACATATTTTGACTTTGATATATTAATTTGTTTTATTTGAGTTTATAGCTCTGCAACCAAAGATCGTTACAAATGAAACCTATAATGTTTCGAGCCGTATGGCACAGTGAGTGCTAGTTTTGGCGTGTTTACTGGTAACACTGAATTACGCGACTGTGGCGACGCCTCCAACTGCCACCGTATGTGGGCGCGATCTCTATTACACACATACCTATATCTCGTATATATTGTCTATGAGTAAACTGTTTAAAGAGTTAAGATTGCCTCAGAACACAGAATTAACTTTATTAGTCTATGGTGTAAGACTGACAGCGCTTTTGGCGGGAATGGTGCTCATATACTTAGAATCATGACATTTCATCACTTTTGGGTAAACAGAATATCTGAGACATGATATTATGTCCTTTAAAATTAATAGGATCTAATGATATTGATATGGACTTTTGAGGATTTATGAGGCCGCTAAATCCCTTAGTCACCTATAACATATCGAGTACAAAGGTAGTTATTTACCATTCCATTTGCGAACCAGATAAAACGGGACGAATTAAAATGTACATATACATTTACGTCCTTCAATACCCCTTCGAGGTCGACAGAATCTCGGAGAACTAGTTTCTCCTAGGTCACTTTTTAGCATGAATATTGGGATTGTGATATCTTATGTAACAAAGGAGACAGGTTGCTAGCCATCGCCCAATTGATTATATTTTTCCTCTAGTCCCTTAGTCACCTCCTACGACATGTCGGGAAGAACGGCAGCTAGTAAGCATTATATTACATATCACCTAACATGGGACAAATCAAAACGTAATTACCTGCAAATGGCGTCGAAAATTTGAAAATGGAACGAATAAAAACTAAAGGGCCTTTCACACGGTTAAACACGAAAAATATCTTCCTATGCTAATTTCTTTGGACCAGGAAATACTGTTATTGCATCCGCTGTCAGCCGTTCTCAAAATGGCCGACGCCGTTTGTTTAACGCGGGGAAAGCGGTCTAAAATGGAAAAGAATTGGAATGGAATAAAATAACATGGTTACGTTTGTAATTTTCGAGGGAGTAGACAGGGCTTATTATTAAAATATTAAACATGAGTTAATTATTCTGGTAAGGGCGATAAATGTTACCTATCTTTCCTCCTGGTCTGTCGTAAAATGCAATTTAGGTACTGAAGGTTCCATAGAATCTGATAGGCTATGTATTTCTTAGTTGCTTATAAGCCATATTAATGTCATCGCTACCCCGAATATATTGAAGTTACGGAAACGTGGAAAATATTCGTCTTCGCGTTTCTATCGACCATAGGATTTAAGGATATTCAAATTATATACATATGTATGTATTCCTGCAATAAGTGATTCGTAGCACACATATAATCACTACATAGTATAAAACTAAGTCGCCTTCTCTGTCCCTATGTCCCTTTGTATGCTTAAATCTTTGAAAATACGCAACGGATTTTGATGCGGTTTTTTTTATAGATAGAGTGATTCAAGAGGAAGGTTTATATGTATAATATCATCCATTAAATAGCCAAAAGTGCGAAGCCGGAGCGGGTCGCTAGTATTATAAAAAAAAACATATTAATTATATTATAATAATCCCGCTAACACAAAACAAACAAATAAATATTTGACAGTTGGTTTTCTAAAACAAAATCGCAGACGTGGAGTCTTAATTTCCTGCCACTACAAAGAGTTTGATAGCAAAAAGTTTCACGAGTGCACATCCTTCTTTCTCGCAACTTGGGATGTTTGGTTCCCGACCTTTAGTGTTAGTGATTTGCTACTATAGATTCAGTTTTGTAAAAGGCGACTGAGAATTAAAGGGTTTTTACGTATATCACCTTGTTTTTCTTATTTACTTATTCACTGTTTTTTCGAATTTTAATTAGTACTATTTTGATCCTATATGGAATAACTCTTTGAAGTTTTATTGCTGAATAACATGTGAATACTAAACATACTCTTATAAACAAATATTTACTTCCCTGTAAAGCAGTAATAGTTTCGTGCATTCTTTAAAAAACCATGAGGGAACCTTCCTATTCCTTGCACAATATTCCTACTCTACTATATCCTATTATTAGGACAATAATAGTCAGTACTTTTAATGACTTGAATGTATCTAATTACTTGATGAGCGATGAGCTAGCAACCTGTCAATAACCATATTGAACTCCAAAATATGTCACAAGGGACCAAGGAGGTATTATATCCGAGATCTGAAAGGGAATAATGAACATTAATCTATGCATTTTTATGACTTACATATATGTACATTAGTGACCTGCTCCGGCTTCGCACGGGTATAAAATATATAGCCTACTCCACTATTTAATGGATGTTATTATACTTATAAACCTTCCTCTTGAATCACTCTATCTATTAAAAAAACCGCCTCAAAATCCGTTGCGTTGTTCCAAAGATTTAAGCATACAAAGGGACATAGGGACAAAGAAAGTAACTTTGTTTCATACTATGTAGTGATACATACACATCACGCCTGTGTATGTCATATTAGTCAAAATACATGACTATACAGATAAAATTAGGCCTATCTACGACCAATCACAGCACGAGGCTAAAGAACAAAACGGGGCAACTTCAATAATGGAAGTTTTACCCCAAAAGATATATTAACCCCGCGTTAACTACTCCCAACAAAGTTAGGACTAAGTGTGCCTAAGTTGGCTCTCTACTCACGAGGCGAACGGTCGGGTCGACAGACCGGAAGCCTTAGTCCACTAATGCTTTTACAAAATATCAGATCAGTAGTGTGAAGTTGGTAGTGGAAGACTTAAAATGACAAAATTTTAGATTTCTATTCGTTTGTAACTTAGCAAACCGCTAGGAGACAGAAACAAAAGACAAATGCATTCACGACGAACGTTCAGGTTTTCATCTTCGCAACTGCGAAGGTAGTAATTCTGGCAACCTACGCTAAGAGAATAGAAGTATAATTTTTGGGTTTGACAAATGCATTCACGAAGTCACGTAATCTTTTTAAAATAATCCCTTACTTACAGTCGTCTATGGTGCGTCAACAAAGTCAGCAGCTCAGTGAAAGTTGAAAATACAAATAATTTTTTTCGTCTGAATATTTAGTCAATTGTGATGCCAAACTGGCTAAATATGTTCGCTTTGGGATAAGATTTGGATCCTCAACTGGAACGAACCGAAGAACAAGGAATTGGAGCATCGATTTCGTTTTTCTTCGGTTGTAGCGGCTAGCGGCGTTGGTGTAACCATGGCGATGAAATAACAAGGAGTTCAAACGCCGCCGTGGCATCAGTGTTGAATGGCCTTACACCTTAGTGATGAATGGCTTAATAAAGAATGAAAAAAAAATCCCTTACTTATGTCTATTGTAATCTTTACGCGTTTTGCTTCTTGTCAGTGCTTGTAAATTATGACTTACGATTGTCATATTAGGTACCGACTTTCTGATTAACACGTAGCTGTAATTTAGTTCGTATTATTATAATATATTTAAGACAATGACTTAATTAAAAGTAAAACTTGCAATAGATACAAACATACATTACTTAGTACAGTAACCTGAAAGCAGAAATATGGTGTTATTTAAACTTTGTTGCTAAATTTATCCCGGGATCTCCAAAAGTACTATATTATGAACATCTTAATAATAAAATATAAACATAAAGTTATTGCATTCTTAACGTAACTTGTTTATTAAATAAGGTAAAAATTCATAATTTCTTCTTATACCGATTGTGAGTTGCGTGAAGAACAGAAGAGCATGTATGAGAAGGTTAACGAATGTAGCAAGCAATACAGATTTTTCGCTTGTTGTGATAATCTATGCCTATCAAAATCAAAATCTATTTATTTGTGAAACATGTGTACAAAAGATCTTAATCTAAGTTACAGGCTCTCAACATGGTCTGCCGTCATGCTTCGGCGTACAAATTAATTATAAAAATGTCAAAAAATAAATAAATAAATAAAATATCCCATTAGTGGAAAAGGTTTGAATATATGTATGTCTAAACTTCTTGGTAATAAATCAATTCAAGTTTCAGATACTCTAGGTATATAAATTAAAATCAATTTCCCACTAGACCACGCCCATCCAACCGTCGGCCCGACACCCCACCCGACATTCTTCACGTGAATAGCACAGTTTCTCTACGAAGATCTCGCAAAGATTAGCTAATAGTTTACAACCGCTCAGCTCGGTATTAGAATGGAATCTGCCAGGCAGTTATTTCAAAGCATACGGCTTAAAGCGTTGAAATCCAAGTCCCGAGCGATTTAAAACTAAAGTCGGGTTTGGAAATTCAATACAAGTAGATTTACATACATTATATTGACTAAGGATGACGTAAGAAAGATTTATAATGGCCGAGTGTGTATAAGGAGGCCTATGTTAAACCTAATAGTATGATTGTACGTACGCGTTCACGACCATTAACCGTTGCGGGGTAGTCAGAGGTTCAGGTGTCCATCTCCGCAATTGCGAAGGTAGTAATTCTATGGCCACCTCGAACCCACGTGTTAACCTGATAGTTAGTACTCAATGTGACAGGTGGTCAGTCATGATTGTATGTATTAATTACATTTACTAGTATACATTAACGTTATACATCCCTTTTGGGGTGGACAAAACCTAAGAAACACAATACTATATTATAGGTCACTTTTTAGCATGAATATTTGGATTGTGATGTCATATATTGGGTGATGGACTAGCAATCTGTCACATTGGTGACAGATTGCTAGTCCATCACCCAATATATAAGATTTATTCTTAGTCTCTCGCACTCCTGCAAATATATTCCAGTTTGAATGGCCACTAGTTATCATTTTTATTACGTCCGTGACTTGCAAAGGATTACGCTAAAATACATACATTGACGTTTCTATATCCCTTTCAGACAAATACTAGAATATATTCTAGGTCACTTATTTGTATGAATATTGGGGTTGTGATTACAAATATAACATGGTTGACAAATTAATAGCCAATCACCCAATAGATTCCATATACCCACAGTTTCTTAGTCGCCTCCTACAACATACCACTTAAAAGGACAACTTAGCATTCTTTTCATAGACCAGCACAGGATCTCTGCCTACCTCGCTAGGGTTAAGGTCGTGAAGATATTCTAAGCACTAACTAGAATCTCGTCTTGTGGTTTTTAGAGTGCCTAGCTTAATTCAAGTGGATTTATGCCCTAGACTAGACTGAGTTAGTGCTCACGTGCGTACCTGTAGTGTTGCCAGGGTGAAATCATTTGCCTAAATGTGGGAGAATGTTAAGTTGGGTTAGGTTTTGGTAGGGTTTGGATGGGTGACCGTATTTATACATATATATACCGTATATATATATATATATATATATATATATATATATATATATATAGACACACACATATATGTTTTCGCATCCTTAAATCCCTTTCAGGGTGGACAGAACCTTGGAGATATAATTTCTCCTAGGACACTAGTGTAGGACTAGTCTGGG
Source organism: Leucoptera coffeella (assembly GCA_030578115.1). NCBI lineage: Eukaryota > Metazoa > Arthropoda > Insecta > Lepidoptera > Lyonetiidae > Leucoptera > Leucoptera coffeella. The sequence continues at coordinate 9,427 of JAMBLF010001150.1, read as the reverse complement.
ACGTAAAAAGAATGCTAACTAGCTGCCGTTTATTCCAGCATGACGAAGGAGGCGACTAAGGGACTAGAGGTAAATATAATCTATTGGGCGATAAGCTAGCAACCTGTCACCAATGTTCCATATGACATCACAACCCACAATATTCATACTTAGAAATGACTTAGGAGATATCATATCTCCGAGGTTCCGTCCACTCCGAAACTACCACTATTTGACCTTGAAACTTTGGTTCAAATCCCGCTTGAGCATTAACCCATGGAAATTAAGTTTAATGAATTTCAATGAACAGTTACGTAATAAAAAAACATTCACGAAATGTATCGAATACTACGGTGAGGGAAAACCTCGTGAGGAAACCTACCTGTTCCCCGAACTTAATAGTTAGTGCTTGTAATGGCGACATGACTTACCACCTGTCACATTGAGTACTGACTATCTGGTTAACAAGGGTTCGAGGTGACCATAGAATTACTATCTTCGCCATTTCGGAGATGGAAACCTGAACCTCTGACTACTCCGTAAGCGTTAATGAACACGTTTGTCTTTTTATCTAAACTAATAATAAAGTATCCATTTATAGTTTTAAGAGAGAGATTTATTATATAAAAACTTACGCGATAAGTCCCGTTAGTTATTAATCACAAGTGTCCATTTTCCTAATCTTCCCATGGTATCCCTAACAGTGTTAGTACTTATGCACATGTGAGACTGCCATGCACCGATGCATGTCTACCCCGTGTGTTTATCCAGCTTGAGCGTAGGGTAAGGAATTTACGTTACGACTGGGTTCCTTGACAAGGTAGGTAGGGAAATGGCTGAATAATGTTGAAGAGGTTTTTTGGTAAATAAATTTAAATATATTTATTGAATGATAGAATTAAAAATAGTGTGATAAGGGAAGGTTGCGGTTTGAAAGAAGATGTAGTGACTAAGATTGAAAAGAGCATGCTTCGATGGTTTGGACATGTTATGCGGATGAATGATAGCAGATTGACAAAAGGAATATATATGAGTGAAGTGGAAGGGCGGTTACGTAGGGGCCGGCCTAATAAGACATATAACAGTCAGATAGACGCTATATTGAAAAAAGGTGACGTTAGGAGTACCTATAACCTGTTATATAATCTGAATATACACATATACATCACTCCTGATATACTACTAGTGTTACACCAATTAAACTAGCCCCTTGGTAAGTACACTTACGACTTATGTCTCAGATATAAGAATGCTATATAACCCATTACCCTGTAGAGGGGTAGGCAGAGATCGCGGATCCCCATCTGTCCCGATTCCGACCAACCACTTAAGCTTCATTGAAACAGGAAGAACGGTAGCTAGTTAGCATTCTATTTAGGCCCCAGTCGGGTACAAGATACATACATACGCATTTACGACCATTAACCCTTGCGGGGTAGTCAGAGGTTCAGGTTTCCATCTCCGCAATTGCGAAGGTAGTAATTCTATGGACACCTCAAACCCATGTGTTGACCAGATAGTCAGGACTCAATGTGATAGGTGGTAAGCCATGTCGCCATTTACAGGTAGGTTTCCTCACGATGATTTTCCTCACCGTATAATTAGATGCATTTCGTTAATGTGTATTTATTACGAAAATGTTCATAGAAATTCATTAAACTTCATTTCCATTGGTACATGCTCAAGCAGGATTTGAACCCTGTACCCACTGATACAGAGTCAAGCCCCAAACAACTGAGCTACGTCGAAGGTACAAGATAATATTCAATATGAAAGATAATATTGAGTTTCGGCTGTAATTAATATTAACTTTAGTTGTGATAAAACCAAAGTTAACAATAGCTCGCCAATTTTGTTGAAACTAGAAACTTGTTATCTAGTACAGATATAATGGCTGTGATTTGATCGATTACAGATTGGGATTCAAAATGGTTTCTTTTCTTTCGCATATACGTATAAGTTCACGTTCCTTAGTTCCTTTCAGGGTGGACTGAACCTTTGAGACACGATAATATCTCGTAGGTTACTTTTAAGCATAAATAGAATATTATATATTAGGTTATTGTATATTTCTATGGGGTTGACATGTTATTTGGAACATATTCATGCTAAAAAGTGACTTAGGACTCATATTCATAAGTCCGAGGTTTTGGCAACCCCGAAAGGGATTAAAGAATGTAAATCTCTATGAATGTAGTAAACTGTTTGAACGCTTTTTATGGTATAATTATCTGAGTTATTATGGTATGAATATTAAAGTTAGATGACAGGTTGCTAGCCTGCCGCCTAATAGATTCCATATACCCCTAGTCCTTTAGTTGACTCCTACGACGAACCGGGAAGAATGAAAGCTAGTTAGCATTCTTTTTACGTCCCCGACTAGCACGATAACTATTTTTGCCACAAATTGGACTGAAAGGTAAGGACGTGTGCTATTTTACTCAATCACATAGATTTTGTTGCCCTCTTTTGACAATATAAATAAATTAAAGGGCTGAAATTTTGGTTGTCATATTAGAGTGATATCAAAGCAATTGAGGTAAAACATAGGAGCTTTTTAAACGCTTAAGTGCCGTGCCATTTACAAACCATTTCTTTATTGACCAGTTGTAAATTATAAGTACCTTCCATATTTCATGAGAACTTTCAGCTAATTTATTGGATTTTTATTATCTTTTCTTTCAATATTAGATGAGTATTTTAGTACTTTATGGCAATAAAAATACATTTGCTAAATGCATCAAATAGAGTAAGGTACTCGATCTAGAAAAAACACTACTCTACACTACTATTCCTCGGGACAGGTAATAGTTAGTGCTTGTAAATGGCGATACGGTTTACCACCAGGCACATTAAGTACTGACAATCTGGTTAACAATTGAGTTCGAGGCAATTAAACCACATCACATTTATTCTAACCCGTAAGGGATAGCGGCAGAAAAATAATTAAATTTCTTATTTTTTTTTTTAATTTTGTTTCTGCATTTAATGAGCCTATTTATCGAGGGCCCAAGTCCACTAATGCTTTTTGCCAAATATTTGTTCAATAACACTTCACTAACAGTATAAAGCTGTTCGTAGAGTAAAAGTGTAAAATTTTGATATTTTTAAGGCGAAATTTAACACTTTGGCTGTCATCAATGGCGAAATTTGACAGTCTTACTAATCCACTTCCAACTGACACTATCACTGAAGTGTTATTGTACTATGCTTGTCTAAAACGTATTAGTACACTTGGCCCCTGGTCTGTTTTGTACAGGATGGCTCAATAATACTCGCAGTATCGTAGATATACTTTTGAGCGTACTACCTCATTAATTTAAGAGTAAATCATCGAGAATTATTATTATTTATTAAATACACTAGCAACTCTTAAAACTGATGCGTGTGTGTCACTACACTTGAGTTAAGAATGTTTTAGTTTATTATGTAAAGGTTAATGTTTAGTTATGTTGTTTAGTTTATGTTAGAATGTTTAGTTATGTAAAAGTTGACAAAACATATGGATATCCTATGAACATGTAACTTATGATATACAAACTTATATGTTTTTGAGCTAAGGTATATGTGTAGAAAAATTTTTCGTGTTCAATAATTTCAAAATAATAAAAATTTAAAGAGTGGTTCTGTGTACAACTATACAATTTATTGACATATTTCCTTTTTTACATTTATCAGATACTATGTAAATTTAACAAAACACATTCATTTTGACTTTAACACTATCTTAACCAACATACAATAAAATATTACAATTGATATATTACATACCTAAAAATAACATACATATTCATTCACGTCCTTTAATCCCTTTCGGGGTGGACAAAACCTTGGAAATATAATATATCGAAGGTCACTTTTTAGCACGAATATTGGGGTTGCGATGTCATAATGGAACATTGGTGTCAGTTTACTACCTCATCGCCCAATAGATTCTATTTTACTCTTTTAAGGGACTTAAATAACCTCAAAATAACATAACCTAAAACTAACCTATCATATTTTCAAATACCTACTAATTCTTTCAATAAAGCTATCGCTTAACACAGGTTTAGGACCTGACAAATCCACATTTTTCTTCAAACTAGCCACCGTGGAGGCTAAATAATCACCTGGTGAGGGATAACTACCTGTAGACGAAACTATATTTCCGCTAGGATATGTAGTTTTAGGACCTCCAATCAAAACTACATGTTCAGTTGTAGCTTTGTAGTTTTTCTTAGGTTTGGCCGTAGTTGACGGGACGTTCAATTCTATTGGAATTTTCTTCTTCGATGCTTTTTGTAGGAACAAAGGTTTCAGTTCTTCGTAACTGGGTACTAGTTTGTTGGTTTTTGGTCTACCCGTGACTACAATAACACCAATTTTTTGTTTTTTCTTAGTAGGTTTTTTACCTGTGTTTTCGGCGAATCGTGCAAATTTAGCTTTGTGCGGAGCGTATCCATCAAAATCATCACCATAGTCCGCCTCAAACTCATCATTCGTATAGTCTCTTGAAACATCATCGTATTGGTTGTAATAGTCTGTTTTATCAGCTTCCTTCACTTGAAAATTCCTTTCTTCATTCAAATTCCTATTAACATAAGGTACGTAGAAATTATCATTATAATTACTTATCGGTACATCGGCGTAATCATTATTAATCTTATTCGTATAATCATCAAAGTCTACTCTTTCATGATCGTAATTCTTAACAATAAGTTCTTTTTTAGGACTACTAGTGCCATCTTGTGTATCATATCGCACATCAGCATGATACCCGTTTTCGTCAGCTGTATATGAGACTATTTGCATTCGTCCATCTGGCAGTCTGACTCTGTATTCCCCATTAGTAGCGGATCCCCTGCTTTGTTGGGAATGAGAGAAGTCGTCACCTGTTTTATGGTCGCGTACTATGTAGGAAAATGCGTAGTTTGCGTTCTGTAAGAGAAAAAATATAATTATTCATACTACACTTACTCGTAATATTGTATATATACATTTGTACACAAAGACATATGATTAATAACTAACGGGACTTATCGCGTAAGTTTTTATATAATAAAGTTACCTTTATTAACCCGACGTTTCGACTACGTTGCAGCAGCCATGGTCACGGGCAGACATAAAATATAAAAACTTACGCAATAAGTCCCGTTAGTTATTAATCATGAGTATAAATCGCGAATCTCTTAAAACTATAATCACAAAGACATAATTTATATTGACAAACAAATATCCAAAAAGAAAAGAGAGAACAATATTATATTATCGATAAATCAATTATATTTTATCACTTACAATCATTGTCCTTAAAAGCAATTCATACAAAATCCTAAGCCTTAAAAAGTTCTTATTTCATCAGTATAAAGAAATTTTAGGCTTATTCTATATACACATACAGATATTCACGAAATGAAATGAAATGCTTTTTATACAATATAAGAATCCGAACATCACTAATAGAAAGTAAAAAAAAACATTTTCACATGAAAAATTTACATTAAAATTAGATAATCTTAAATAAAAACTAATTAAACTATTGACATTTCTAACAGGAAAAAAATTACTTATACACATAAATACATAGGCGTTCACGACCATTAACCCTGGCGGGGAAGCAGTAGTTAGTTAGATAGTAGGTAGAAGTAGTAGACGACCTCCGTGGCGCGATCGGTTAGACACCTGAACGCTAATCGTGGGGTCCCGGGTTCGATTCCCGGTGGAGGCAGAGTTAAGAACTACGCTTTTCTACTGCTTTCCAGTCTGGTCGTTGATTATATATGTATTTATCTATATATAATATGTATACATTTCGTAAATATACGTTGACTAGTACCTTTAACACAAGTCTATGTACTTAACAAAAGGTAGTTCAATTGGTGTAATAATGTCTAAATATTATTATTATTAGTTATATGTATTTGATAGAAAGCAACTCGGGGCATATGTAATTCTTGTCTCTTTTTCGTTTTATAATATATATAAAACTTAATCATACCTGGTTGTAATCTTTGTCAGCGTCATCTACATCCAAAACATTAGAATCATAATTCTTCAATTGCGTCGTTGGTCGTTTTAACTGTAATAATAAAAATATGGTGCATTGATTTACATGGCTTACCACCTGTCACATTGAGTACTGACTATCTGGTCAACACGTGGGTTCGAGGTGGCCATAGAATTACTACCTTCGCAATTGCGGAGATGGAAACCTGAACCACTGCGTTTTTTTTTATTTACTATATACCAGTTTGGATAATGTTATACGCTATACAAAGTTTATGGAATAGGTTAATAATAAGATAAAGACAAACGCGTTCACGACCATTAACCCTTGCGGGTTAGTCAGAGGTTCGAATGTCCATATGTGCAATTACGAAGGTAGTATTTCTACGGCCACCTCGAACTCACGTGTTTCACGTGTTTACCAGATAGTCAGTACTCAATGTGACAGGTGGTAAGCCATGTCACCGTTTATAAGCACTAACTCTACAATTCGATGCATTTCATAAATATATTTTTATTACGAAAATGTACATAGAAAGCAAAAAAACATCTTTTTAATTGACTATCATACATAGGACTCGTCACTACATAGTATAAAACAAAGTCACTTTCTCTGTCCCTATGTCCCTTTGTATGCTTAAATCTTTGAAACTACGAAACGGATTTTGATGCGGTTTTTTTTAATAGATAGAGTGATTCAAGAGGAAGGTTATATGTATAATAACATCCATTAAATAGTGGAGTAGGCCTTATATTTTATACCCGTGCGAAGCCGGAGCGGGTCACTAGTTTAAGTATAGAATAAAAAGTACCTGTTTAAGTCTCTCTTTTTCGTTCTTCTGTTGTACGTTTACTAATTGTTTGTTCGCGTGCTCTGACAGCACTTTGTAGATGGGATGTAGAACCGGCTTTTCCTGGAACAAGAGTCTCTTGTTAGCTAGGACGTAATAAAATGGCAAGTAACTGCCATTCTGCTCGGATTGTTACGTAAGTAATCATATAAATAAGGAGTACTTATAATTTATTTAAGTGTGAGGGTAGTAAATGTGTTTTAAATATATATATATATATATATATATATATATATATATATATATATATATATATAAACATACACTGTTAATTTTCTAATTTTAAAAATACGGTCCTAAATCATGTAATTCATACATACTGATTCCCTGTAGAGGGGTAGGCAGAGGTCATGGATCCCTATATGTCCCGATCCTGTTAAACCACTTCCCTCACCTCATACACAATCGTAAGTATTCATCTAGGGTAATCTCTTTTGGAGTGGTCACAACACTAGTCACAATACCCCTTCTTCATATTTAGCGTAATTAGGGTTAAGAGGGCCTTAATTTAGAATTTTATTTTTAGACCACTACAATTACTTACTAAGTACAATTAATATGAAATTATTAATAAGTATTAATAAGACAAATAACAGTCAGATAGACGCTATATTGAAAAAAGGTGACGTTAGGTGTACCTATAACCGCCGAGAGTGTATGAGAAGATGTATGAATGTCAATGAAGCGAAAGTGGTCTGTCAGGATCGGTACAAATGGGGATCCGTGATCTCTGCCTACCCGTCTACAGGGAATCAGGCGTGATGTGTATGTATGTATGTACAATTTACCTCTTCCTTTACATTGTCTTCTACAAAATTCTATGACGAAAGGTAGATAAAAACATTCTATTAACACCCCAGACTAGCATCAGAACTTCATAGATATACCTTCACGCCCTTCAACCTCTTTCGGGGTGGACAGAACCTCGAACTCCTAGGTCACTTAATCGCATGAATATTCGGCTTGTGATGTAATAACGGTACATTATCCTCATCGTCCAATGGATTTCATTTACCCCTAGTCCCTTAGTCGCCTCCTACGACATGCCGAGAAGAACGGCAGCTAGTTAGCATTCTACTAATAGTCCGGACTAGCAAGGGCTAGACTTAATAAAATGAAATTTCCCTTTCCATCATTCCTTTTCGTCGAAACCATTAATCACATAGACCACTCTTAAATGCAACAACAGCGAAGAGAAAAGAAAATATTAATAGTCACTCAGAGATGGTTTAAGGAGAAATGGTTCAGTAGGATAATATTTTGAGATTCTGTAACTTTGTGGTCGAAATAGTTTATTGTAGATATCGAACGTCTAATTTTATGACACAATAGAAGTAGGTAAAATGGATAATAATCGAATTTTATGATATATAATTTGGGATGCGTTAAAGTTGGTTTTTATAAGGTAAATGACTTGTAAATCCCAGAAGCGTATTGTAAATATCATTACCGTTTTTATTTTTCATTCTAATTTATCATTAATTTTTAGTTTTGATGATAATATTGGAAAAAGAAGAGGTGTATTGTCCATCATTTATGTTCTTAAATTTTCTGATGTGTCTCAAAAAACAGACTACTTAAACTACTAAGGGCATTTCTCGATTAACACAGTATTTTGTATATTCGATTCAAATTTAGTTTAATTTATTAATCTTTATTAATCAAAGGCTTGAGTGCCGATCTCCGAATTTTTGAATCCATATTAGGTATGGGTCACTCGAAGCCCGCGTTTCACTAGATAGACAGCACCTAACGTGACAGGTAAAACCGCATCGCCGTTTACAGGCACTGGCTACCTATCCCGAGGAATAAGCAGGTTTCCTCACGATGTTTTCCCTCACCGTTAAGTACAATGTTAAGAATGTGTGAGAATTAATGAATTTGTACGCTGAAGCCACGGCAGACCATGTTGAGACGTTTTAACTTAGATTAAGATCTTTTGTGCACACTCTCTCTCTCAGCCGTTTTCGACCCTCTCTTGGGTGTAGGCCTCCTTTAGCACCTTTTAGCGACTTGGGTCTTGTGCAGTCTCAATCCATTTCTTCCCAGCTGTTTTCTTGACATCGTCATGCCATCGCATCTGGGGCCTTCTTTGGTCTTTTTTCTCCCCAGGGCCTCCACTCCACCAATGCCAAATATGTAAAATGTGCACACATGTTTCACAAATAAATGCATTTGACGACCTCCGTGGCGCGATCGGTTAGCCGCCGGAACGCTATGAGGTCCCGGGTTCGATTCCTGGTGGTGGCAGAGTTAAGAACTACGCTTTTCTACTGCTTTCCAGTCTGGTCGTTGATTATATATGATATTTGTATTTATCTATGTATAATATGTATATATTTCTTAAATATACGTTGACTAGTACCCTTAACACAAGTCTTAAATGAACTTACCAAGGGGCTAGTTCAATTGGTGTAATAATGTCCAAATATTATTATTATTTATTAAATAGATTTTGATTTTGATTGTTCTCCCACAGACCCCTAAATTAAGCACAGATAAAACAGAGGCTAGTTGCCACCTGTTCCTTAGCGGTGGCACAATGAGTAGTTCTCATAATCAATCATGGCGGCGCAAGAATGGTTGATGCGAAAGAATCGTGACTCACT